>KK119304.1:535183-588117 GCA_000611955.2 Stegodyphus mimosarum | reverse complement strand
TATATATTATTGATTTGATTATAAATATGTACAGGTAATTTTGTGTCTCATTGCATATATATTTATAACATTGTATTTCAGTCCTTTAATTGGGAAATTAAATAATGGTATTAAACACATCAGCTTTTTTAACAATTTGATACCTAACGAGAAATGTATTTCCAATGGATGGTACTTTCTAGCATCTGCCTGAATTTTAAGTTACCTACAATGCACTAAAATAAATTTAAGCAAAACTAGACGAATTTTCAGGAAATTTTCAGGAATAGAAACACTATTACAAGTAAAAATATTAAATAAACAAGCAAGCGAAAAGAATAAGGGACTTGCATATTAG
The DNA here is from genome assembly GCA_000611955.2 of Stegodyphus mimosarum. NCBI lineage: Eukaryota > Metazoa > Arthropoda > Arachnida > Araneae > Eresidae > Stegodyphus > Stegodyphus mimosarum. Next base: position 587,780 of record KK119304.1, on the reverse strand, counting down.
ACATTAACAATTTCAAATTTACAATACTTGTTATCTCCTTAAAACTCTCTTATCACTGATAGCAACATCCTGCAGTTTATTATGACACGCATACACATAGATTTTTTGCATGTAAGAAAGTATGAATACTAGAATATAATTTAGAGAAGAAACAATAATATACAAATAATGTATCGACCATCTCTTTACAATTTTACAAACAAATCTTTCTTTGAACGTTACCTGTATCTCTCAGAATATAAATGAAACACTAATATAAAAGTATAATAAACTTAATAATACTCAAAATGCATTAAATTATATAATAACAAAACAAGCTTTAAAAACTTACAAGACACAACAAATACCTATTCTCAACCTACAGTTCAGGAATTAAGGGAAATATCTCATAGTGTATAACATCTTATTCTGTATCTCACTTTTAGTGTTGTATAATCTTCTGCATACTTTATATGAATAAATCTATAGCATAAAAAACATTTATACAACATGTAGTTCTTGATGTAAAAAAGCTTAATTTTTAACTTTCATACTGTAAATATATATATATATTAAAAGTTTATTATTACAATAGGCTTTTCATATATCATCTTCAAGGAACATAAAAGCGATGCATTATTGGAATACATTTAGTTAGTGTTTTAGCTGTAAGTTATTTAGATTTCTATTGTAGAAAAATACTTTAAAAACTGTATAGAAATATTATTTTGAACCGTAAAATTTTTAAATAGTAAAATTAAAAAATAAAATCTAAAGTACTGAAAAGAAAGCTATTGTTATTGACAGTAGATTATATGCTATAAAAATACCACTTCGTGCTGAGCATTTCCTGTATTTAGACTGTAAAATGAATATATGTTGAATTATGAATTATATAGTGCAATATAAATAAAGCTGCGTAGAAGCTTTATACACAGTTAAAATTACTGTCACCATAATTAAGCAGATGTTGTAGCACATATAGTTACATTTGTTTACGAACAGTTTTTACGTTAATATCTCTACAACCAGATATATTTAGTGCAAAACATTGTAACGACCATTTCTGTAGTATAACTAATGAAAGAATATAATACTTAAATGTTACTCTAACTGTATTTGAAAGTAATGCTAAAACAGCGCCCTTACAAAACTCATGGTTTGAAAAGCTTTGGTTTTAACTGTCTTGTAAAACCTTTCAATTACTTCTGCAAAATCCATACCCACTTAAAAATTACTACACCTAAACGAACATGTTATATAGTGAAACTTTCCTAAAACAATTAATTCCACAATTCCAAATAAAACCAGTTTCTTGTATCCTTACAAAACTGTTAGTGATTTTAAGTACTGTTACTTAACTATGCTCCTGACAAATGTGTCACTGTTAGAAGTGGTGGTCATCTGAGAAAATAAATACTATATGATGTTTCACTTAGTGTAATTTTTTCAAATAAATAATTCATATTTTATACTCCTAAGACTAGTAAATTGAATATTGCATAAGTTCTATTAATTATTCCCAACTCTATTCCCAAAGCAATTTATGAAAAAAAAAATTGAATAATAATGAAAATTAACATATGCATAAAAATGTTTGATTGTATGTATTTCAACAAAATAGCACAAATATTTAATGTAATAATTTGGTTCTATTCTCCAATCAAAACACAAATTTTCAAAACTACAGCTTCAGTAGGATGCATGAAATATGTTTGTCATCTGATGTAAACGCACTGACCCAAATTATCAAGTCTGAAATTATCACTTAAGTTGCTTTTTAGGATAAAACTCACATTGCTTTTTAGGATAAAACTAAAGATAGAAAATCAATTTCACGCACAGAAAATCCATTTCAGAACTATTTAACTGTCAGCAAAGTTCGATCGAACCATTAAACACGATTACACGTGCATGGCTTTACTGGTATTTCCTTTCATATTATTTCATATTCACAGTCAATGTTGGTATTTTATTTTTCCTTATAAACATCTAAACAGTAAAACATAATAAACATTGAATAGTAATTTATAGTAAATTATTTATTGCTTTACTAGAGTCCACGATCCACCAAGACCATAACAACGCTAACAAGAACGGTGCCATGTTGTTTCTTCTGAGAGCGGGGGAGGGAGGAGTATATTTTTCCTCACGGGTCAGCGTTAGCACGGAGAAAAATGATTTTCAATTGTGAATGAACATGGTCGCGTGAAAGAGATAATGGTTGATACCGGTGTTTATTTGTAATATCAGAAATGTTGACATATGCATATATAAGTGTGTATTCAGAGAACTCGAAGCAAAATCACCTCCCTAACATGACCGCCTCTGAAAGGGACTAGTATTTCTAAAAACGTAAGTATATTTTGGTATTGAACATTCCCTCTGTAAAACGATAACCCGCAAAAGAAAGTACTGGAAGTGTGTATGGTCGCCTTAGAGAGATGCTTTTCGCAGAGGCAACCTCCCTAAGACGACCACCTCTAAAAGATAAACGTATTTCTGATATCATAAGTATGCATTGGTATTGAACATAACTTCTCCAAGGCGACCACTTGCAAAGATGCCTTTTTATGTGTGACTGATCGCCTTAAAGAGACCTCGTTGTGTGTGGTGTATATGATTATTCTTATTGTTCCCAACAAAGGTTTTTAAAAAATCAAATAAATGAGCGTATATAGTAAAAACCCTTTCTAAATCGACCAACTGCGTTTCCAGGTTACTCTAATGGTCTTGATCATATTTTCATTCTTAGAAATACTGAGAAAGTGAGAGACTTAGAGAAGAGGTGAAGACGAAAGGTTCACTGTATTTTTTTTTTATTTTAAAGCTTTCTGTTGGTTAGAAAAATGAAATAAGCTGATTTTCAACAGTACCGAAATAAATGAAATAAAAGTAAATAAATGAATAATTTAAAATAATCAGTAGGCAACAAGAATTCCAATAAATTTTGGTTTATTGATACCAGTATTAATGTCATTGTTTAGAAGAAGTCTATTGACGTCAGTTAGAAAATTGGTATAAACCCCTGTATACCAGCAGAAGAATTATTTGGCATATATTTCTATTGTATTGATACCAGTAAGAAAGCCAATAAAAGTCAATATAAACCAATACAAACCGGTAGGAAATCTCTGATATTGATGTTGGTTGTCAGTTGATACCAACAAGAATATCTCACAAAGATCAATAGAAATCAGTAAAAGTCATTAGAAACCAAAGGAATTCTATGGGTACCAGTAGAAAGTTTTACTGATTTCTATGGGTCATTTTGAAACCAGGAAGAAAAACTCACAGAGACCAATAGAAACCAGTAAAAGTCAACAGAAACCCATAAAATGTTTTACTGGTTTCTATGGGGCATTTTTAGCAAGGCGGTAGGCCAAACGATAAGTGTCAATCAGAAACTTGTGTCTTATTCTTATAGCATAAAAATTCAAATTATTTTCCTTTTCAGCATTAAACTATGTCAAACAACGTAAAATAACTAGAAATATTTCCGTAAGACTGAAGAATTTACAACAAACATGTTGGAAAATATACGGGCATAATTCTTCGAAAGGAAACATAATTTGACTTTAGTAAAACTGAAGCCACAAAGCTTAAATGGATTTCTACATTTGAACTTGGCTCGTTTATGTAATATTACATCCTAGATGGGCCAGTGATAGTTCATGACATAAGAAGTGTTTAAAAGAATATGCAAGATATTTGTTTGCTGTCCGAAAAAATGGCCTTTGACTTCATATTTACTTCAAATCATGTTGCATAGAATACCCTTGCGAACAAAGGGTTTCTTGTATAGAAACAACTAAATGGCAAAACAAAAATAAAACAATCTAGCGTGCATAATACGAAAACAAGCTTTACGCAACCGTTTCTTCCGGACTCTAGAAATGGATTAATTTTTCCCTAAAATGCAACGGAACATTAAAAATTGCACTTTTTTAATGGTTGGGCCCTTTTATTAATAGCCCGTAGACTTGGGCCACTACATGTGGCCTGAAATTGGGGCCACTTAATTATGGAAGCTCCTAATGCGTGGCCGCCATTGCCTGCTATGAAGAAACGGACAGTTAAAATCATGCCTTCTCCGGAATTCGAAACCAGGCCCACCGCTACAGCAGATAGCTTCAGTATCCATTATACCGGCTGGGCGGCATTAAAAATTGTACTTTAAAAAACATAGTTAATAGGGCACAAATAGTTCGCATTTCTGTTTCACAAATGTAAAATAAGAATGAGAGTTCAGAATGAGGCTGACAGAACTGTGCTCCTAGTATCAATCTTTCAAGATGCTAAATATTAAGTTATCCCAGTAGTTTAAAATAATTTAAATATTTTTAACACGACTTGCATCAAATATACGTGATAAATCATTAATGTACTGAAATAATTCCAGAATCGAATCTAAACTGAAAAAACGAAATTTTATTTAATACATGTTATAAAATTTTAAAAAAGCTTATCCAGGTTAGAGCTCAGAACTGCATATATTTCCACTTTCCTTGAAAATAATTTCCACTATCTAGAAATTCCGAATTATTCAAAACCTTTTCTTCCAGACAAGATACGTTGAAATTTAATTTCGCTATTTCATACACAGTCCTCCACTTTCGGCTCAGGTAGCGTAAAGAAAATTCAACTCTAATCTTCTATAGCTGTGTGCTTCAGATAGCGAAAAAAGGAAATAAAACTAGGGATTACATTTAATGAGCACTAAAAAAGCAAATGAAAATACTTTCTGCGTAAACCTATTCTGCCTCGACTTATTAATTTCCCTATCGGCTCTCACTGGGAATTATTACCCATCCTTGAAAATCCTATTTAAGTAACGTTTCACGAGCGCATACTTTGGTTTAAAAGTAAAATTTCTTGACGCTTCTTGCATCGAGGCCTCAGATGATTACTGTTAGATTTATGCTTTTGATCGCGTTTTATTTCTTTTTGGGGAACCGACATCAAAGGAAAGTATCGATTATGAAACAAAAGGGGTAATTTAGATTGCATAGCCTTCTTAATATGAATCATAAGTTACTTTTGTTTGAGTTAATTATTGAATGAATCGGAATTTGTGGAAATATGCTCAGTTTTTTTCCTCTCAATTTTTAGTAAAAGAATATTAATCCTTATCGCTTGAACTTTTATTGCTGTGTGCTTAAAGGATAATTTGCGTTATTTTAATTTATTTTTATGCAAAGGTTCGTATGTGATTTCGTGTACCCATGTGTAAAATATTCAGTTTTCGGATTTAACAAGAGGACGAAAAAACGGAAATTCGATAACACTCCTAAAGCGAAATATTCGCTGCGCAAGCACCGGATGTCCTTAAGTTTCAACTTTAAATCATTGTTTAGTATTCAGATTATGTCTTTTACTTATAGTAGTATAAGCACATTCAGTGTTATAGTATATTGAACGTACGAATAAAATATGATTGTTGTAGAATCTAATTTCGATTTACCAATATTTTATAGATATATAGTTTTTTCGTAAAGAATAGGAGATGCCGTAAATCAAGAGGGGGATATTTGGCGGAAAAAAAAATTGTGCCATAATCAAATCAAAATTAGTCTAAATTCTTAATTGTGTTTCTTCAAAAATCTACAATTCCTCACTCTCGACTAAATTTCTTTTATTTTTAACCTTTTCAGCCTTGATATTTTTGGGAAACCAAAAAACAATTCTACGAAGTATTATTTATAGATGTTAGAACTCCCTTGTGAAATTATTAACACGTTTATACATGAGCTGTAGCAACTTTGATGTCGTTGCAATTGCTACCATCACATCTCAAAGTAATTCATAAAAATAAAAGCATAGATTATAATATTACTAACATGTATTATAGATGGAAGTTTTTAAAACAGTTTTTACCTTCTTTTTGTACCTTGCATTTCTGCATTTTTCAGAATGAATTCTGGAACGTCCTCCGTGGTTTTTCAGTTTACAACTCTGTTCGTGTCCATTTTTAGATACTGGCCATTGTCTATGTTGTCATATCTTACCTAACGAACACGAACTATGAGGGATTTCTGAAGTTTTGCTAAAACAGCGAATCCCTAGGACTGGGAGATCTCTATTTTTTGTCTTCTTTGTTTTGATGGCGTGTTGACAGCAAATCCATAAAAAGCTAAATTTTTTGCAATTGCCATAGTGAATTGTAATCAATCGACAATTATAGGCTGATATAACCATTTATTAGGCTGATATAACGCTACCGAAAACATTCCCTACCTAATAAAATAGATTTCTACATATGAAGCTGGCTAACGCTACCAGCAGAGCCGGAAAGCTTAACGTAGTAAAAGCATCATCTGATAGAGAGGTGGAAGACACCTTCCCGGGGTGCTGTCCTACAAACTTAGGGTGGAATTGAACAAAAATGTACTGTCACTTATATGTTGCCCAAGGCTCTCACCAGCGTCAGGCGTAATCTTGTACTCCTTGCCGCAATGACTTCTGTGGGTTTGTTCTAATGTGAGACAAGTGAGCTTAGTCACGGCAATCTTTGGCACAATGCATCAAAAGCATCATTCAAGAAACTTAAGAGATTTTTCCTATGTTTAAATGAACCCTTTGCATATGATATACTCCTTTATGTTATATAAGAAGTAGTATCCAAAATTTAGAAAATTTTAATTAATATAATCGAGAATGAATTATATGTACCTATATTACTCTTCAGAATAATTAATAAGTTAAACAAAAATTCCTTTAACCTTTCGCATTTTTTACGCGTAAAAGATAATAGTAATTTAAAATTTAAAACTGAATGGAAACATAACCTTATATTGGTTTAGACTGCGAATAAAACTACTTCTATTCCACACGTAGGTCCCTCTTCTTTGGAAACAAAAATACTTTGCTAAGACTTTTTTTCTTGGCCTAGGTTTAAAATTTAGCCTTGGTCTGATTTTAACTAGCAAAAAACTAGCACTTAAACTAGCAAAAGACTTCGCCTTATATAAGTTCTGAAGAAATAAGATACTGAATAAAAGAATATATATTTGGATTCCTCTCTCCTGTAAAAGTGTTGAGAAACTATTATTCATTACTATAAAACCTCTTTAGTCCTAAATAAACAATTGACTTTAAAACAGAAAGCTTTCCTAAAACATTATGAGTACAGGGATTACGAGTAACAAAACCTAAATAAACATTAAATATGAAACGAAAAGCAAATATATTTATGAAGTTGCGATTCGTTTGTAAGAAATAAATATAGTAAATTACTTGCCTAAAATTATGATTGCGTAATATATGTACTGGTATTTTCCCTAAAACCTCATTTTCTGTAATTGATATACATATTTTGTCCCAAATATGGCTACACACATCGTATAAAATAAATAATTCCTATAGAGCCCAATTAAGCTTTGAAATCCTCCGTTATATTACAATACCCTCAGTTTTCAAATAAATGCTTAAGAAAATATTTCTAATCGCAGTTACTTCAATGGCAGGCTTCTATCTGCTACTGAAATCTTAAGTCGATTTATGCGCTATTTATAACACAGTACCCGCAAAGTTGTTACATGCAAATCTCCTTCATTGATTTAATCCCAAGAAACTCTTTAATGGAAGAATCTCTCTTAGAAGAGGTAGCTTGGTACCTTTAAATGAGTATGCTGAAGTAATATGAACCTAAATTAATTTACGATTATTTCCGCTTTTTCAGGGTCCATTTTCTCGAGAGATGTTCAGTGAGTCTCTTCAGCGAACCTTTGTTACAGCTTACTCACATGTGCCCATGTACTAACAAGAACCAACACTAAATTCTTCTCTCGTATCAGATATCTTTCACGCATACATTATAGCCAAACTCAGCCAAATAAGATAATGGAGAATACATGTTTCTGGAGGAACATTCTTAACGCGTAATTACTGTAATTAGAAGAAATGGAAAAGGATTGCTGTCTCTCGTGTGTAAGAAAGTGCGCATGGTGTTCGGGAAAGAAAAGACTGTATCTGCGTGCCGAAGATGCGCAGCGCCAAGGCGAACAACAGTAAACCAACAAATCCTCTCGTAATTCAATTTCCCTTCAAACAATCATGTCTAATCTCCTCACTTCTCTCTTAGGATGCTGTAAATCATTTTAGAATAGTCTAACGCTGTAATCGTTAACGAATTCCTTTACTTCGTTTATTTACAGACATCAATTCATTTCAACAGGGGAATGAAGTTTAGAAAACGAGAGAGCAGCTTCATGAATCTTTATACAAAGAATTTCGTGTAGAATTCTCTTCAGATATGAGACACAATTTTACTTAGTAATTAAATTTTAATTAATTAGTTTTGTAAACTGAGTCTTTTAATTTAAAATCGGAAATTCGTTCTCTTGCTCCAGATTAATCATTAACTTCTATATTGATTTCTTTGTCTTGATTTATCTATGACAAATTTGATTTTTGACAAGCTACAACAGCTGAGAACAAATTGTTATGATGATGACAAACATAACTGAAATGACATATGATGAGGTTTTGCGGAGAATAACTGTAATTTATATCCTTATAAAATGCTTTTAAAAGGAAAGTCACGTACCTGCGGTTATATCTTTCTGTGTTAATATTTGTTAAGCTGCACAGAATGGAAACGTGTTCTAAATAATTACGAGTGTTTATGATTCTGGAAGACTCAAATTCAGTTTTCAGCACGTTTTATAGCATAAAACATAAGAGATTTATAGAAATAGTCATGTAAATCAACATTAAGGCTGTAAATAGTATTGCGCTCCGCGATGGAGAATCAAAACTCAGTTTAATAAATATATATTTCAAGGAAATAATTTATAATGATATGTAAAATAAAGTAATCTGTACGTTATTCATGAGCTTATTTAATATAAAAGTTTAACGCTATATGATATAATTAACATATTAAGATAAAGAATTCTAAATCGATACTTCACAATACTTTCTTTTAAATGGCAGGATGAGCACTTGTTCAGACTTAAAGACGACAAGAAATATTATTTCTGATATGCTTCTAATATGTATTAAGTGTAAAGCATTTAAGGGTCATTTGTATCCCCGTTTGACAAATGATTTATAAATATAACAGAATCTGTTTGAATTAATACAAACTGATTTCGTGAATGACATCTATGAAATCTGGCACCCGAAGATATTAAAATCAACTAAATTAGTAGAAGTAAATTCACAGTTCTTAGAATTCAGATTTACTATGATGGTTAAGATTTTAATTCTGAGAAGATTAAGAGATATTCACTAAGTTTTAATTCTGAAAAGATGAAGAGATATTTACTAATATTTTAATTCTGAGAATATTAAGAGAAATTAAAAGACTAATACATTTGAGCTGCTCTAAAATCAAAATCGCCACACCAAATACACAAGAAAATGAAATTCTGCAACATATACTCCAAACAGTGATTCACAAACTGTATTAAATGTGCCCCAGAAGCAATCAATTAGTCAGGGATAACCGGAAGAATAACTAATTACTTAAAATGACAAAATGTTCAAATAAAAGTTCATAAATGCAAGATATTCAGAAAGTAGCCCTGGCCCCGATTGTCATATTATATGAATTCTTTTGCACCCATGTAGCCATTTTCTTAATCGATCTGTGCCACCAATAGCTAGCGATAAAATATAATTCAATAACTCTTTATTCGTTCTGCGTTTAAAACGGCGGTGAACAGATTGGCTGCATGGAAGGTTTTTCGTAGTTTTCCTCGTGTGTAACGTGAATGGGAACCTATTTCCCTTAGAAATTTCTCTACGAAGACATTTTTTCTTTCGGACACTCTAGTCCTCTTGGGCTTTACTGCATTTAAACAACCAAATAAAACAAATCTCTCACAGATTATCTTATTCGATGACTGGCAAATGACGTATTTTTAAAGATTGAGTGAATCATCGAGTCAGTTATGTAGGTGGCTTTATTTATAATGATAATATTCAAATCAATCTGAGCTTGCGAATTTGTTTCAAATTAGTTCTTTTGTAGTTGCTAAATGTAAAGTAGTATTTATATAAAAATAAATAGTTGGTTAAAGGGTGGAACTTTGTACAGAACTTAAATTATTTCTTAGTTAGCTTCTGGGATACTAACATTTTTAGGGACCAGCCATTTCCGTTGAGCTTAAAATTTTTATATTAAGTTGACTTCAAAAAGTTGCATAGTTATACAATTTTTTTAATAAAGTACTCAGTTTAAGCTAACAGAGCAGTTTCTTAACTGTTTTCTAAGCATCTGACAAAATTGACTCTGTGATCAAAAAGTTAAAATTTTGAGAATCATGTCTTGGAAAAAAATCAGACCAACATTCACTTCGCAACTTCTTATCAGAACATTAGCTTCAGTTTACTAAGAAAAACGAAACATAATAGACCATTCAAAAAGCTTGGGGGAGTTGTTAAAAAATTACTTTCCAAACCAAAATGAGGGGTACAACTAGAATTCAGAGTTTTTAATAAAGATTTTTTAAGGCAGATTGAAATTTATCACAGTTTGATAAAGAACAACATATTGATTACATTTTGCTAACTTTATTCACTGCAGTTTATTAAACTTATAGTATTAAAATAATATCCTAAGAATACGTACAGCGAGAATCCTGGATAGGAAAGAGGGTTATTAGAGGTACTCTTTAAGTACAAAGTCTTATTATGGGGTAGAGGAGAAGTAAAAGCCTGGGAACCGCTGCTTTTATCTTATGAGAGATTTCATTTGCATAACAAACAAACATAAAAAATGGGAATATAAATGACGTTCCTTTGGTTCAGTCATAGTTAAGTCATTTAGTTTTCATCTGTATTCATATCGAAAGAAAGAATTTAAATTTGTAGAGTCATTAATTAGGTATGTTGTTTTGGAGCTGGAGACGTGAAAAATGCACAGTGTTCTTCCTGGGACTCGAACCCTGTACCTCTAGAATACATGTCGAGTATGCTTCCAGTTATACGACGAAGGCATGCAGAAGGCAGGGAGAAAATGCCTCATATACTCCTCCTTTTAAATGGCGACTGGGGATGAGGGGACTCAGTCGACATATCATGATGGTGACGAATTGGTATCTCCCACCTTTTAGCTCGGGTGCCACTTGTAGAATGAGTAGATTATATTTTAAAGCTGGAGACGTGAAATATGTGCCCTCTCCAAGACACGATCCATGGAATCTAGAATATACGCGTTTAGCATGCTTCCAATTGCACTACGAACGCATGCGAAAAACAGAAAGAAAATAATTTAAAATTATTCTGGATTAGTAAATGAGAGTTACTGAACAAAAAGCAATTAATCATTGTCTGTTACGTGTATACCTTAATAACTAATAGTTGAACTGTCTTTAAATCTGTGAACTTAACATTTTTCAAATTAATAATGGACTATATTTTTTCTGAATATTCTGAAGATGTATTCTTATTCTGAACATTTTAAATATTAAATTTCTAAGGATGTTTCCGTATCATTATCAGTGTGGAAAACATCTGCAGATTACAATTGTTATAAATAGCTGCTTTGATGTTATTTTGAAAGTATATTATTATATTAGTGAATGAATTTCAAACAAAAAAGTATAAAACATGATAACTGAGTTTTAATATTGATTTTTTTAATATTTAAATCATGATTTAAAAATGAACGCGCATTTTGAGATTTTGCAAGTATTTAAACTGTTATTTATACCCCTCGTAGTACTGTATTTGCTGAATTGTGAAACATTTTTAAAGTTGTTTCAAAATTTAAGTCAATTATTTTATTTAATACGATACGGCATGTTTTTATTTTACACAATCATTTTACAGTTACCTCCAACAATAAAATGGTTTTTACTCTAAATAAGACAGATTTCAGGATAAATTATCTTTCATGAAACTTTTGACAAATAGAAATTATATAATACTTCTATTGTGAAAATAATTCAAAAAGATTTGATCTATGGAGATGAAAACAACTATTTCTTTACTCTGCGAATAAAGAAAGGGATAAAATTATCTCTTTTCAGGTATTCAGCAGCTACATAATTTATACAAAATATACAAAACTATCATTTCGTTCATCGTAGTTTTCTCATTCAAGTTTTATACAACACATGGGAAACGCGAAATGTCGTTAAGCTTTTCAAGCGTCATCCCGATCGAAAAAAATGTATTATTCTCAGACTAAGAGTTTAAAAACTAAATTTCAATTTTTCTAAACCTTTGTTATGCAAAAATTTAGTATATCAGTCTTTTGAGATTTCAAAGTGTACAGAAAAGATGATGATTCATTTTAAGTTACGTTAAGCTTAATTAACAAGGCAGTTTTCAGGAAAGAAAAATTGTCAAAAAATAATTATTAGTTAAAACAGAGGAGAAATATTATGTATTGTATCCTCATGGTAATATAGTTAAAATACAAGGCTTTCAGCATATTTTTATTAAATGAAAAAATTTTCCGGAAGGAAATAGTATAGGTTCTTCAATCTACATTTCTTATTTTATTACTGTCGATACCTTTACAATACAAAAGTTCCTGAAAACTGCAATCAGCTTATTCGCAGAAACACGTGTTACTCTAAAACGAACTCACGGATATTATTGGATTACTATATCTGGAAATTCACTAATCATTTCAGTATATCTTATGTTAAAAAAGTTTTATTTTAGGCGCACTTGTAGGAGAAACAAGAAAATAATTAATGTTATAATATATCAGATACTATATAAGATTTATTTTAGGATAGGATTTACTTTAGTAGTCACATTATTCTCAATACATAAACAATGCATTTGGAAGATATTTTCGCATAGTTATAAAGTACCGTAATTCAAAATAGAAATTATGTTATTTTATGACGCGGTATGTTCATTTTATTTTATTTAATCACTTCGCCTACTATTCTTTTTGGGTCAGTTATGAAAATTTATTGAAGTTAAGTAATTTCACTATTTTGGTTGTTTCATTACAAACTTGTGCTGCGCTAATTGATTTTATCGAAAAATTAATATATGATTTCTTGTAAGCAATAGGGCTCAAGCAATTTTGATTTCTTATAAATAAGTCTCTTGATGAGAAAACGAAGGAAGTTAAAAATAATTAAATTTAAATTAATTACTACCTTACTCACAAATTAAATATTTACTTCATAATTATACGGTGAAAAATTAAATAAATAATTAAAAGATGCAAACTGAGACATAGAGGAGTATTCTGAAAACAAATATGCTAAAAATTATATAAAATTAGTTCCTTCACATTAAGTTATACTTCATTACTGCACAGGTGGCATCGAAACTAAAAACAAAAATTGTAATTGAATTTAGTCATTAAAGAGTTCACTTAATTAGAGTCATTTCTTTTGCCGATTCTTCTAAATAAATTAATTTACTTAAAATAGCAGATGTTTTTATGCCATAAAACTTAGACATTCCGTTACCTAAGGATTCAAAAAATCAGTGTGAATATCTTGCTATTTCGAGTGAACGAAAGGTTAATGATAGAATTATCAATAAAGAGGCAAAAAAGCAGGATGCATATGTTAACATTAAATCTATTAAAAATGTACATTAATCGTAAATCACAAATTTTAGAGAAATTATTTTTGTCATAATAAATTTTGTTGCCAATCAATTAAATTGCACATTATTTAAATAATTTTATGCATATTTATGTAGCTCAACAGCTAAAAGAGATAGATGTGTAATTTATGTATGAATGAAGATTCACTTTGTAAGGTTTTAGTTAAACTAACAAAGTTTTATTTTAATTTAAATCTTTCTATCTCTTCTCAGTTTAAACTTCCCGTCAGAAGAAGCGCGCGTTTTCAGCTTATGCTAATTTGAAGTAGAGCCAAGTACTATTTAAACCAGAGGTAGAAACCTCTCAGTGTGAGAGAGCTTTTAGTCTCAGATCACGGTCATTCTGTTCGACGTTCGCCTGACCAGCTAACAGATAATTTATAGATGAACACATAACAAAGACATAGTGCTTACTACGTGATTGCTTATTGAAATAAATTGAAGTGCGCTAGTATTAATATATCTTGCTACGCACCATTTAGTTAGAGGCCAACTCCGCGAAATAGCTCTGTGAGCAAAGTTTAATTAAATTTCTATTTAGCTTCAGTTTAAATTTACCTGACCGTTCATTTAGGCACAAGTGTGGTCGTTTACTTTCTGTATCCCTCCCGAGTTGGGAAGTGTAAATAATATTGATTTAATAAAAGAGGATTTTAAATCCCTTTCAAGTGCAGTTATTCTTCAGCACAGTATCTACATCAGAACATAGCTGATTTCAGCTCCCTGTTCCAGATCAGGACTTTAGGACTTTAAGGAGTTACTTCAAAATGTTTGCCAAATCTACGCACAGAACACTCAGTCCTGACAACTTTAGCAGTGCAATTTTTATGTATCAATAGTATCCGCCCTTGCGCACGATTTTCATCATTCAAGATTTTCATCATTCAAACTCTGATTTAATTACGTTTCCTTATTTTTATATGAAGAACTATAATTTACATTCTAGAACTGTAAATACTACAGTACTGAACAATAAAAGTATTCCAAAAATTATATTGCAAAATATTGGTAAAAATATTACATAAGTAGAAATGAAATCCGCTGTTTAAAGAGAAAATTTTGTATTGTTAGGAATTTTGTGCATATGTAAATAATTTTAGTGAAATTGTGTGTGAAATTCTAGTTTTTTTTCGGGGGGTGTATAATGTATTATGAAAATCTAGAGAAGCGAAGCTCTGCATCAAAAAAATAGGAATACAGGCGTAAGGGGTAAGCAAGTCTATTAAACATTAAGCAAGTAATTATCTTGTTAAATTGGCGAGATATCGCAAGCTCCCGATATTTTTGGCGACTAAATTTTGTCACCATCAAAAGTTGAAACCGCCAAAAGTTGCCAAACTTAGCGAACATTTGGAGACATTTTGGTTCAGTTCCTGTAAAACTGCAGTGGGTTTTGTAATTTGTAAGCTTCTAGATAAAGCTGCTGCCTTCTTGATAGCTTGCTGCTATATCTTTACTTGAACAGTGAATCGGTAAGTTTAGACTGTATCAAAGAAAAGGCGTACGAAGGGTGAAAAGACTCTTTCATTGAATTCAAGGAGAAATTACGTTTGGTGCTTACAAAACTTAGCCAATACTTTTGGCTTCATTCAGAATAGATATATAAAATTAAAACTAAGTTAAATAGTCAGCCGAAGCTGCACCTGATAACAATATTAACGTGAGCTAACTCTTACTCCTAACACCGACATAGACAAACCGGCAATTAATATGCACGGCGGTAAAATAAGCCTAAATATCAGCAAAACAAGGTGGCCGAACGAGAGAACTAGCTCTGTCTGAAGTAACTCAGACACTAGCTTAAAATGTATCTTTCTATCCTACTCTACATCATGCTCGAAACTGAAATATGATTCTGGTAGGAATTGGAAATGAGAGAAAATAGAAAGGGTAATTATCTGAACAAAAACTGTTTAATTAAAAGTAAATAAGTCCTTTCAAACTGAAAAAATACAATTGATCACTACAGTAGAGTCCCGCAAACTCGACATTACATATGACTCGACAAATTTTTAGGAACTTTTTTAAGATATTTCTAGCTCAAGCGGAGCAAATTTTATGTACAGTACATACAATTATTATTTATGCATACGTCTTTCTTGTTCTGTTCAAAGATTTGAGTGTTCTTGTTCTGTAGTTTTTGCCCTTTCGGCATTGCGCCATTAATGTTTGGAACTGCCTAACGAATTTCAAACCGTGTTGTAATACTTGGCAACGCTGTTTGCTTATTTCGAGGACAGGAAGATAACGGCTTTCTGTCATTCCTTTCTCTTGTTGCGAAACATTAGGAGATTTGTGTGAAGTTTTGTGACAATATCTTCCTGCAAACTAAACTCTTACCAGTTCCCTACGGGTATCGTTCCTCAGTTCACATCCAGGCGTATAAGTGTTACACATTTTTTAGAACTTCTGATATTCTGTGAAGTGAAACTATTGTTCGAATAGAAAACAAACTAATGTGACAATGGAAATGAAACTAGATGCCTTAAAGAGACTGGACGAAGGGGAAAGCGTGAACAACATTACCATGGATTTAGGTGTTGGACGTACTACTTTGATATGGTGGGAAAAGAAGAGGTTCGAAATCGAGTCTTGGTGTGTAGAAAGAGCATGTACAGATAGTTTAAAGGAAAGGAAAAGTATGAAAGGTGGTGAATACGAAAAAAGTGAGCGGGGCGCTTTATTTATGGCTCAGGGAGGAAAGGAAACAGCCTGGATTTACTGCTAGTGCTGGCCGGTTCAACACATGGAAAAAGCGGTACGGCATCAGATAGTTAAACCTTTGTCGGAAAAGGTATCTGGTAACTTAAAAAATGCTGCAGTATTCAAGGATAATTTCCACAAACTAATTTAAAAGTAAGTTACATCTGGAGATAAAATTTATAATTTTCCTGAGACCGGTCTGAAATTTTGAATGCTACCTTCGAAAAAACTGGCATCCAGGGAAGAAAAATAGACACCTGGCCGCAAAAGAAGCAAGGAGAGAGTCACAATCTTGGCACGCAGAAACGCAACAGGCAACCGTAAGCACAAACTAGGGCTTATAGGCAAATCAAAAAATCCTCGGACAAGTACACTAATGGAGACCGAAACCAATTATAAGCTTCCTCTTTAGTATCGGAATCAGTAAAACGCATGGATAAATGGAGCAATATTTAATGATTGGTTTCATCAGCAGTTCGTTACGTCGCTAGAAAAGTTTTTAAAATAAAAACATATGCCAAGGAAGGTGATTCTCATTCTAGACAATGCCTCATCCCATCCTGATCCAGAACAGTTACGAGACGTCGATATAAGGGCCATGTTTATCCCTTCTAAAGTAACTTCAGTGTCTCAGCCGATGGACAAGTGTGTTTCGGAGGCATTGAAGAAAACATACAGACGTAAACTTCTTTCATCTCTTGTCCTAGCGATGGAGGAAGGGTGTGATATTATCCAGAAACTGAAGAAAATAGATATATTCGCTCTGGAGAAAGTTGCTGAACCATTCAGGAAACGAATTTCAGGAAAGCAGAGAAGCGACGGAAAATTGTGAAATAGTTGACTTACTTAAGAAAATACCAGACTGCGAAGACGTTAGTGATGGTGATGTTGAAGAATGGATGGGACAAGATGAAAACTGTGAAATTTTAGAGCCTGAAGAAGTAGTTGCACTGGTAAAAGACAATGTGGATGGAAATGAAGATGAATCAGAAAACGAAAAATTTGAAGACAAAGAAAAAACTAAAATTATGACCCATAGTGAAGGCCTGAAGGCCGCTGAAGGAATGCTCCGTTACATACAGGAGTCTGGTATGAACATTTTGTTCCTCCGTCGCCTACGGAATGAAGCTGCAAGACGACGTGTGAGAGACAAGCTACCATTTCACAATATTTTTCTACCAAGAACTACTAATACTAATTCAACATGACACGATATTTTTCTACCAAGAAATACTAATAGTTTTCTTCATTTTTGTATATAAATATTTTTGCTGAATTATCTTAGGTATTTGGTCTTTATATGACTCCTATTGCGCTAGAACTTAACGTAAAAAACAAACATTAATTTAATTGTATGCTCTACGTTCCCGTGTTCAGTATTGTGATAGAAATGTCTAGAGTAATTTAGAGTTAAATATTAAGAGTTCTGAAAACCCCAACCCTTATTACGTAAAATTCGACTTTTCGGAAACTGCAGTACTGTACTGTACTGTGTAACTGTAAGAATATCCAGACCTTAGATGTAACTTTACGGTGCATGCCTCCCAGAAATTTCGATAAATCGAGATTACTAGAGATTTCTCGACTGCCAGATGAAAACTGTATAAGAATGGAGCGAGCATAGGCGCCCAGTAATTAGTTCGGATCTGAATTCGAAGTACTGAGATAGCCATGTTAGCTTCGCTCTTTATATTCGCTTTGTATTGCATTGTGTTTAACGTTCTTAGTACTTTGACGTGTACTTACTGATTGTACTCTGGGATTCTGTGAAGAGTTGTACGAGTATTTTATGGAAAGTTCCAGGACTGAGAAGTATTCCGTTTGATAAAATAAATTTGATCAAGGTATCATGAATCATGTGTGCACTTAATCTATTACGAACCCATATGCACGCAACCAATGATAAAGAATGAAATATTGTTATGAAACAAATTGTCTCCTTCTGTAGCCGTATTAAAAGTATATTTTTTTCGTTTGAAATGAGCAATAAATATACGTGAATTTTTCGGCAATGCGTAATAGATTACAGACGCGAGCTTTCTATAGTTTTCTTTCTATTCTGACAGAAAGAAATATCGTGTCGATTTTAACTTAAGGAATTTATATATATATATATATATTACAGTGACCAGATATTAGTAATTTAATTATTCGTTAATTTCTATACTTCTTTCTAAACTCTTATCAGTTCTAAAATAAATTGCAATGATTATATTGCTTCGAGCAAAGATTACTTAATTAGTCACTTACAATTAACTAATCAGTTAAATTGAATGTCCATTTATTATTAAATTTTAAATTACGTAGACGAAAGTCTTTCTTGTTAAAATCAAACTAGAATTATAATAATTACTAAGAAGACATTTTCAACAATAAAACTGCCAAATTTAGTAATAAGCAAAGAAAAAATCGTTTATCGTAGCAGTTGTTAAATAAAATTACTCAGCTGAAGAATTAAATATTTAAAAATTGTACCTAAAATCCTTCTTGTGGCATAAGAATATTACAGCATCCTTTTATCAAATCTTGTTGTACGTGCTCGTATTGAAGAGCTTAAAGCCGAATGCTTTATATTTAACCTATTTACATTCATTAAGAGACCTGTAAATACGTGTGTAACCCATTTTCTTTGCTTATGAAAGGCGAATAAATGCGTATCTCCATAATACAAAGCACCATCTCCGTAAAAGAAAAATACTTAACACGCAAATCCTATAGCATCTCGTTAGTACGAATAACATCCAGATTATCACTCCTGCCACTGCAAACTATGCTTAGCGAAGGGTTCACTGAGGCGTTAATGTGTTCATCACCACACCACCTTGAGCTTTTGAAGTAGGTATGCACAACAGGATGAAATTTAATGATATTTTATTCGTTACGTGAGATCTCTCGCCTTTCCTAACCCTGGAGAGATGAAGGTCTTTGAAACAGATGAAACGAAGCTCAATGCAAATTAGTCACGGTTTAATAAGCCCGTCCTCTTGGCGATGAATACGTAGCAATCGAGTTCACTTCCATCATAGGAAGTATAGCTTTCGGGCTAGAATCCGTCTGAAGAAAACTGGATCCTCAAATATTTGCAGTCAAGCTTTTGCGACTACTGTGCCTATTTGTCTAACCGGGAACCGTTTTTAAAACACAAATATTTGAGAGCAAAAGAGCAGAAAATGAAAAATCTAAACCCTATCTCACTGTCGAGTTAATCAGAGCCGCATGAGGGAATGCGCCATAAATTATTCGTCCCCTTTTAGCTGGCGGACTCGAAAATTTCAGATTCCTAGAATGGCAACAGGCGGTTCATTTGGCGATTTTCACTTTGAAAGAATCCAAAGCTGTGAATAAAAAGTACTTTTTCACCTACAGGCACTTTAAAGCCTTTTTTAAAGGTGATGTAAGGTTTTAAAAAAGCATAAAATGAAGCTAAATTTCTATTTATCTAGATCAAATAAATTAATAGTATTTATATTTTTAAGAGAAGCTTAGATAAAATTCTTCGTATGTGCTGTGACAAAGGAAACACGCTTGAATTATCCACTCCTTAATTAAATGCGAGTGCTTGCTTTCTTCAGCTACTGTATTTAAATTTGGTTATAAAATTTAAATGTCCTGAAAATTCACCTTCTCTGAACGCCTTTCTATATACTATATATTTCCTCCTGAGCATTAAATTTGACAATATTAGTATTTTTCATAATATTAGTTACAAATGCCTTACTTAAAAACAGAATACAAAATACCAAAGGTAAAATGAATTTTCACCAAATTCAATTCATAAAATAACCCAAATGTATATTTACAAAAACAATGTTATTTAATTATCATTAAACAGTTCCATTACAGGTTTAGTTTCCTACAGAACGTATTCGTAAACTTTCCTGCTTAACGATACACAGTTCCACAACTGCGATTTATTGCGACGTATATCCTCTAGTTACGTATAAAGAAAAGGAAAAGTAAAACCAATTCTTGGAAGAAAAGAACATTATAATAATAAAATTGCATAAATAATTATGCAACAAATAAACATAAACATTTATTAACAAATCAATTATATTTATTATTTATTCAATAATTACACCCACATTTAAAAAATTATATTACAAGAAAGCATAGTATTTTAAAGCTGTAGAGAGCCCAGATAAAATGGTATTCCAGCCCACAAATTGAGAGTCACTGATCTGTAGTTCAAACTATGTGAGAGTTTTCCTATAATGTTCATAATTTTTCACGAAACTTTTCGAAATTACATAACACCAATCAATTTCATTTAACCTAGTGGACAGAAAGTTTATTGAAAATAGACAACTCTTGCATTTTGTGTCGGGACTAGTTACAAAATCTTGGAAACAGTTAGTACTGGAATATATTTGATAATCAAAATTTCAATAAATATCAGTAATTACTTACTAATAGTAGTCTTTTTTCATAACTTGCTATGAATATTTTCATGAATTTTCAGACGTCGAAATTTCCAGAATTATCACCACTTTTTTAAACCAATAAAGCTCCAAAAGGTGGCCTATGACATAAGACAGATATAAGACAGTGGTCATAAGACAGAAGTATAAGAGTGCGAGTCAGATATTAGTATATTAGATTCAATCAATTAGCGAAATCAAAGCAATATAGGACTAATGCTCTAAAAAGGGATTAGAAGCACCTTCAGTTAACAAAAGCTGAACACGTATGAGATTATAGACTGGTATGCCAGCACCCGGCGTCGGGAAAGAATATAAAAGTATTCTCAGCAAGACAAATTTTAGCATGTACTCCCATGGAATTCTTTTTGTGACAAATGACGAGTTAAAGAGTTCCGTGCATTTCAAGTTTACTTCTCCAAATTGGCTCTTGATCAAGAACTAAATTATTCAAAAGCAGTAGCTACTGACAGGAGCTTTTCGCCCAACATTATTAATCAAGCAGTTAAAAAATTCTCATCTCTGCGCATCAAAACACAAACACTTGTTTTAGGAGATAATAAGAATCCAGTTATCATTCCTTTCTTTCCATCAATTAGCTACAAAATTGTAAGTATTTTATATGTAAATTTACCTTTCGGGGCATTTATTCTCCTATCAATAAAATTTCGAGTTCCATACTAAAGGACCCTAATTCGGATATGAATTCCTAGGGTATTTACAGGATTTCTTGGCAATGTGGTTTAATTTACATTGGCCAAACTAAGAGAGCCTTAAAATTTCGCTTTAAGGAACATGAGGCTTATGTTAGAAAAAAGGAAACACAGAAGTTCTCTGTTGCCCAGCACTGTTGGTCCGAAAATAACACTTTCAATTTTTCTGCAGCAAACATTATTCACAAAACATCTTTCATTTGTAAATTAGCTTTTCTAGAGGCGTTTCACATTCAAAAATGTCTTTCAGTTCTAGCTAATTCCAAACAATCTTTACCTTCAGCATTTAAAGAAATTATGTTTTAGTCCTCGTTTCATCAATAGATGATGCAAGTAGCTTAACTCTTGTCCAGCCATTCTTATCTGATCTTGTCTAATCACTATATCTTATCTCGTTAATTTGCGCTTTGGCAGCTGAGGATGATGGTTCGGTAAAATCATCTAAACTAGTCCTGTGGAAATTTGCAAATATAACGCTGATTTTTATTGTTTGAATTCTAAATTACCGAATTAAAGTTTAAAAGAGTTCTTGGCATAGATATTTCTGGCAAAACAAATAACCTTTGGTTACATTAGCCTAAACATGACTCAATAATATGTATCCAAATATAATTTAATCTCTGGGATTTAGCTAGGGATATTTGACATTAATTGAACTAATTAAATTCTAGATCAAAAGTTATTTTCTGTAATTGATTCTAATCTATAATATGGTACTTTGATTAAATAGTGCCACTTTTTACGAGATTCAAAGTGATTGAATTGAAACTAAAACTCTAATACTCTAATACGTTCACAGGTTTGTGTCTTTCTTGCCGTAGAGAATATGCAAGAGTAAACATTATTTAATTTTTGTTACATTTACAGTATTTTTGACTTATATCATGAAAAGTTCCTTCCTCAGTTCAAGTTTCATAAAAAAGATGCAATAAATGTACTAATTTGGGGAACGCTAAGCTAACATGTACTTTCTCCAATACACATTACGTAATTTTAGTATATTATTTATTAGCTTGCAAAGAAAATACTATTAAAGAAGAAAGATTAACAAGGATTCCTTATGATAATTTCATTCATATTATAGGAATACCAGTTGTTAAAGGAAGCATTTCTAATATATTTTGTGTATAAATAAATAGCATCAGAATAATAATTCTTTATGACACTGGCATTTTATTGAATATTTCTACTTCAATCTGTAAATATTCTGTGTTTGGTAAGATATTTTAACATGGACATCTACCGGTGTTAGAATATCATCCAAAAGTTCTCGAAGTCTAGTGTAGTCTAGACGTTCTGCAAGTCTAGCTTGCTTCGATAAGTCTTAGAGACTTAGCAGATTGATTTCAATTACTCTGAAGTATCGAACAGGGTCTGACATTGCAATTTGGTCTGAATGCGGCACCTGGATCACAAATTGGAGATGTAATTTCTCTCTCACGCTTCGAATTGTTACCCACTTTATGTCGATGATTACGATGGGGTACCAGTTCGAGTTTAATCGATAGTTTAATTCGCGTCTCAATGCATTCAGTTAATTTGCTCAAGTATACTTAATAGACAAGATGAAAAATAACAATAGCTTAAATAACTTCATAAAATACACATTTTAAAGAAATGATGCTGAAGACATAAGCACAGAAATTCATTAACCTAACTGATTAAGAAAATTAAATTACAGATTCAAGAAAGGGGATTTAAGTGCTTATACTTTTACATGGCATTTTTTCTTGTGACAAAAGGATTAAGGGATAATCCTATTTGCAGAAAACGTCAAATGGAGAAAATGATTTCATCCCTGTGCTTTATTTTCTCCTGTAGTCTAATGGGATTTCATTTTAAGGGTATAAAAGTGAGGTTTTGCATCGCTTATTCTTTTTAGCAATTTGTAGCAATACTGTACTGTATAAGTTCTAGTTACAGAAGAAGATTTAGTGTGCTACATTAGAAACAGAGGGGGGAGAACTGGTAATACGATTTCGTACATAACATTTCAGTTCTTATGTAATTACGAAGATCTGTACCACTTAAAATATTTTCCATGTATATGCATATAAGTACATGCAAAAATCGCTTCTGCCATAATAATTCCATTACTAGTATTCTTCTTATTTTTTCCGCTCTGGAATTCAGCGTTGTATTACTTTGGGATGAGTTTTTGATTTCGATTTTGATTTACATTTTTGATCGCATATTCGTCATTTTCTCAAAATCGCAAAACTTAGAATGAGAATCTAAGATTTTTTTAACGGCAAAATTCAGCATATGTTATTTTTTCTTCATCTGTATTAAGTCCTGAGTATTTCTAGTATTATTCTGCGCGTTGTTGTCTCCCTATTTCTTATGAACCTCCGCTATGAAGAAATCGCATTATCAGAAGCAATCCTGAAAGCAAACTTGTCAGAAAATACATTTTGAGATTTATTATAATGAACTGAAATTCGATGCATGTGTTTTCCTCTCGAACTTTTATTCTAAAACTAATGGTTTATTATTCTGAATTTTTTTCCGGAAAATGCATGCAAAGTCTTCTGATAAAATTGAAGGGATGCTGACATATGTTTATGGATAAGAATTTCCGACGTTTTAAACAAGTGCATAATTGATTATGCCTTGTTTAAAACATTGACTTTATTTCAATATTTTAGTCATAGCTAATAATTATGGGCATGAATATTGATTTGTTTTTTGAAATTGGTCAGTGTCATAGCAAGGAAGCATTACTAGAAAATATCCAATTTATTTTCTTTTTGCACTAATATTCCATACATATAAAAGTATCGAGAGAAAGTTGGATTACGTTCTTTCATAATTTTGATGCCATACGCTTCCCACTCTCATACACATACGTGAATTCATTAAAGGATTTTAATAAAGTAAGCCTGGGAGATGACTTTATACTGTAAAAAACTGCAAACCACAAATTGACAGAAATAAAAAAGATCTCAGATCTTTTTCGAAGAAAAGAAACTCAGAAATTATACAAGTGTTTGTTGATAATATGCAACAAACTATACATATTTACTCATTCCATAAACATTTGTTGAGTTTTCAAAATCACATGCCTCAACCATATAATTACAAACAGTAAGAATTGCCACCGAGGCTTACGGTGTGTTATCCTGATTAGTTATTTTAAATGGATTTAAATCTACATACATAAACTCGTGTATATAAATTTATAAACACATATAAACAAAGCACTGAATATTTAAAACCTATATATGAAATATGGTAATAAACAACGAGCTAACGCCGTACATTCCTGTTTCCAGATATTGTTTGTGGTTACGTTATACTGCCTGCTTTCGAAGTCATACTTTGTTCAATAAGACTAAGTATTGTTCAATATTTCAGTGTAGAGGTATACCAAATACAATGTTAACAATAGACAAAGCATGTTTTAGATTACAGATTCACTACGGTTACGGATTCTAACATCGTTAACTCATCCGGGGACAGTGAGCTGTGATTACTATGCAAATATCTTAAGAATTCATTTCCGTTAAGCCATGAGAAAAGAGACGATATGTATTAACAAATAGCAGCTTTTTCTGAAGCAACACTTGACCATTTGTTGGTGCTCTTAAATTTTTAATATATTCTGAAATCCATCAGATAACATTAGAATATCTTCCATATAGCCAGAGAAGCACCGGGTGAATTTTTCGCACTCTGAGCGCTATAAAAAAACTGCGCAGAAAGAAGCGCAGTTCACATGAGGATATGAAAAACACCTCGGCCGCAGTGCTAAGAGAAATATCACAGAACAATCAATTCCCACTTAAGTCGGTCGTAAGACAATATTAAAATTGAGGTTGATGTGAAAGACACTAGTTTCAAAAATGAAATAAAAAGTATATAATTTGTATCATAGTATTATTAGATCTTAGTATTAATTTGATAAAGAATAAAACAGTTAGCGCAAGTAGCCAATCATGTATTGCGAATTCTTCAGACGTGATTGATGAAAAGTATAAAGAGATTCATTAGAAAACTTTTTTTTTCAGTCTATCATCTAAAATTAGTTTTATGATGGAAGTGTCCAGTATTCAATGGTTATAGCGATTTCAATTGATAATGAGTTTTAAAGATCACGAAAAAAAGATGATCTCGTCTTGAAATTTTGAAGAAATATCTGACTCTAACAAAGAAATGTTAAAGCCTATTAAATCAACTTTTCGGTACGAATAACTTAAAACAATCATTATTTTAAACCATTGCAGGTGTAGAATAAAGAATTTCGGTGAGAAACCTAGAAAATTATTCTTAGCATAAGCAAACATCTTATTACTTAAAGAACGTACCTTAGAATTTCTAACTTGAATGTGTACAAATTGCTGTATATAAAGGAATATTTTTCTCTACATTTTTAGTAAATATATAAATATATGTATTTCAATAACTATAACATTGACATTGCTTATAAAGTATTATTGTTAACAAAATTATTGATGATGCTCTGATAGTAAATTTCATTGCATTTCACAAGATTTTAATTACATTTTAATTTCATTATTCGTTCAGGTTTTTAAAATATGCAAATACTTTCTTTATCTCATCTTTTAAAATTAAATTTTAGGAGATTTTATACCATTTTTAAATATCCAAACACAGGTTTGATGTATTCTGTGTGGAAAATATTACTTTCAGTGATTTTTGAAATCTTTAATTTATTGATTTACTGAACTAATCCTATTTCTATGAAATAAACATCACTTAAATTAATCGAAAATAGTTATGTTTTTTAAAGAAACGAAAGATTTTAACTCAAATATTCATAAATATGTCTTTACAATGACCAAATAAATACATGAATTCAAAAAAATAATAAATGAAATTTTAAAAAGTATTACTTTAAGTAAAACCTGAAAAAGATGTCAGCAAGATCTATTTTAGGCGAAGGACATAACTCTAACAGTAACTTCTGCAGCTTAGATGCGAAGAAATTCTACGTAAAGTTTATTAAAATATATAAATAAAAACGTCTGATCTTTTACTATATTAGAATATTCCTTTAAGTGTAAAAGAATATAGTTAAATTGTCAA
Source organism: Stegodyphus mimosarum (assembly GCA_000611955.2). Lineage (NCBI taxonomy): Eukaryota > Metazoa > Arthropoda > Arachnida > Araneae > Eresidae > Stegodyphus > Stegodyphus mimosarum. The sequence goes on along the minus strand of KK119304.1, from coordinate 561,379 downwards.
AATTATGAACTAGTTTAAAGTATCATTTTCGTAATAAATATCACATCAGGAATTTGGAATACTAGAATAAAATTTACATAATCCAATTTATTTTGAAAACTGGTATATAAACTCCATATCCTGTCAAATAAATAAGGTCCTAAAATTTTACTTATCTTAATTCCAGTTTTTCTTTGCTTTGTTTCCTGTGTGTGTGTAATTTTATATTAGCTGCGCAATTTATATTATTGCTTGTTAATACTTTTAAAGCTTCCTATAAGCTCTTCTCATTCTTTTGAATAAAGTCAAGAAATATTCAGAAATGCATTAAAATTTTTAAATAAAGCTTTTATAGTTTTAACCTTTAGATGAAAAATAAAATTTAACATCAAAGCTTATATTTTCTGTAAAACTTTCCCTGAAAATAATATAGCGAAATCAGTTTTGTTAACATTACATTTAATGCTATGCGCATGGATAAACCTGCTTTATCCTTAAAAAATAATTGTAAAATATGGACGCAGCAGAGTGAAAAAATATGAAACTTTTAATTGAGAATGTTAAAACATTTGGCCCTTATAAATATCCTTTAAGAGCCGCTTTTATAATAAGATTATCGTTATAAATAACAATTCCAGTTAATCTATTGGGATAGCTCGTGCAAAAAGGAATGGTTATCAGAAGGGATAAAAACGACTTCCATATCGTAAACCTTTCTACTTAATAGAAAGAAGGTAAAAAATACCCCAAACATTTTCAAGCGTGTCGAGAAATGGGAATTTTCTTGAAATATATCTGGCACATAAAGGGATTTGAACTTACACTTCCTATTCAACTTTGTAGTTTATTACAGCTCCGCAAGTCTTTTAAATTCCTGTTATTTATTTATGAAAATGATATCGGAGCATAGCGAAGTGTCTCCTAATTTACGATTCTAATAAGAAAGCTTCTTTTTCCTCAGCTTTATCGTGACGAGTAAACGTAGTAAATTGGAATTGAAATCCGAAACGTTGGAGTCGTTACATTTCCGTTCCTGCACCATTGTTCGAATCTTTTTCCATCCAGAGAATTCTTTTGTATCGCTTCGCAGAATTTACGATATCCGCGTTGCATTGCATTGATTGTAGGAACAACAGAAGTGTTAGCGAATTTGGAATGTTTTAAATATTGCTTTGAAGATTAGGAAGAGCGCTGGTATGTGATTAACAATCGTAAGATATATTTCGAGTTGTCATAAATATAGAAACTTTAAATGCAATCTGTAGTTTGTTCGTCTTATTAGAAATGGCGAAAGCTATTTCTCGTAAAGGCTTTTAAAATTCGAGCTCATCGTTCGATTAAACTTTTGTTAAAAAATGCATGCATGTCTTTAAGCTGAGCTTCATGATACATTCTGAAAGACTTGAACAAAGATTTTATGTTGTCTACGTATTTCTGATAGTCTGACTAATATAAGCGGTAGGCATGCTGGCTAATGTAAAGAAATAGATACGGAAAATATTACTATCAAGATTACAGAAAATATAATATCTTCTTCCTCCAATAGTGTGGAAAATATATTTCAATAAATGATTTGAATCAGTTTTTAGTGTTTCGTGTTATTAACTTTGGTTCGTCTAATTGTGCAACTTCAGGTTTAATGACAATTTTACATGAAGTAATGAAACTTAGTGTAGCGAAAGTGATCTTGTCGTTTATTCAGAAACGCCAAGATAGATCCAGAGTGTCCAGAGCGCTTCTAAATATAATTGATATTATTTAGCGTTACTTTTATATTGATAATTTTTAATTAAAGCTTTTAATCCTAACATGTGCATGTTAGCATTAAAAGGAACACTGCTATTACTTTGATGATTTCAGATTTACATTCTGATAGCTGTTTCTTTGCTTGTGGTCTCTAGACTGTTAATGTTTTAATGACTTTTCCTAACTTTATATGATGTACATGTCATTGTAAAATTTAATTCCTTTATTAAAATGGAAAACATATATTTTATACCTGTTCAATGTAGAGCCCTCATTTCTATTGTACTATGCAAAACAAGCAGAAATGTTTGATATAATCGTGTAAAATGCTATTATATAAACAAATACATCTACATCTGCTTTTCCCCCTGTTTCCAGCAGTTTATTCTTCAGTGACTTGAAAACGAGTAAATTGTCGTAAAGAGTAAAGTATCGTGTACAGTTTGCATCTGACTGGAAACACTTGAGGAACAATTCATTGACAGAAAGAAATATGTGGAACAGAGGTATATGCCATTTCAAGCTTTTACATCGTATAAGTGGACACAGCTCGTAGTAGAAGACTCACTATGGAAGAAATTGTGCAAATTCTGTTTCATTTACTTTCGTAAAAATAAAAATTTTACCTGAGCAAATAACGCAAAAGGCGCGCTGAGCTCACAGTATCTTCAAACTCATTTTCTTCTGACAGAGATGAAAATAAATCTGAATGAAAAAATATTCGAGAAAGAGAGAGGTTCCTTTCTCAAAATTTTAAAAACCCGAAAATGATTTTGAATTTGCTTACTTGATAAAGAAACACAACACAAATAAGCATTGTTTTCGTTACGTAAAGCCCTAAAGTATAAATGTCCAAATGTAACCCAAAGCTATTAAGAAAATTGAGAAATAACTTAAAGGAATTTGACATTACAGAATACTCCCATTGCGTTATCATCAAAAAATGAAGGAACTGCAAGATATGAATGTATATGTCTGCCAACAGCCAACCAGAGCATTTTCGTCTCCAAAATATATTCTTGAAATCCGACAGAATAACTCCATGTGCAAAGAAATATGTGGGAAATGAAAGAGTCATTAATTCAATACAGTAATTTCTAGATGAACCAATGAGAATAATAGTAGAAGAATATAATGAAACGGAAGTAATTTTAAAAGGACAATTGATCAATGTTACTAGATGAACTCGTTACCCTTTTAGCTCTCTTGTACGCTAGACGAGCTTATTGTCCAGAAGGGATAAATTATGCTTGCACCTGCAGTTTTCATGATATGTTCAAAGAAATGATAAAGTTCATGAGATTTCACTTCTTGTTACAAGCATTATGAATACGACAAACTATTCTATGTTAAACAATGAGAAACTCTTCAATAAATCAGGAAGTTCAGATAACTAATACACGTATCCTATACTATTAAGGTTAGGATTTTTGAATAAAGCAAAACATTCGAGAGCTATCTGCATGAAAGGAAGGATGCGTACGGGAAAACTACAAAAACAAGCTATGCAGCCAACCCATGCGCCTCGGATTGAATCCGAATTGATCTCCTAGTATTTTGCTGTCTTAACCACTCGGGTACTGGTGAAGCCTTATACTATTTCAGATCTGGTTTTAGTCGGTATTTGGATTGTGTACAAAAAGGCTAAGGGAAGTACATTTTCTACATGAGAATTTTTACCTCAGGAAATTTGACGAAAACATATAAATACCAAATGTATATTTCCCGCTTTGTTTAGAGAGTTTATGTTTATTTATAAAAATTACATTTTTGTGACTCTAAAATACGTGACTCTAAAATGCAATAAAAACAGAATCGTATTTATATGCTATAAATGCAAGAGATCAGTTTTAAGGAAACGTGGAAATGCAGTACAAACATTGTAATTTTCGTTATATCATATAGTATGTTAAATTTAAAATAAAAATACGTCTTGTTGGAGCTTCATCAAAAAAACGGAAGAGTGTATTTATCGTTCTTTTAGTGGAACGCTATGCAGGTTGCGTATGTTTGATTTCAGATTAATATAATTTACATAGATAATTCTGTTCACTTTAATTATGCCTAACTCTGGATATTTTTCATGTACACGTTCTTAAGTTATAAATGACAGTGTCAATATGTTTCTACTTTTATATAGAATGAATCTGGATCTCCCTACATATGCTCATTAAAATTTTACGTTAAAATTCTATTATGTTCTCGTAAGAATAAATTAAAGTTCAAATTATTAAAACTTTGTTTATATAATGTATGTTAAATATATTACGTTATTTGATTTTAATTTACTCCGTCGAAATCGGCTTTTGACTTTTAAGTAAGGAAAAAAATCCATTTTTCTAGTTTTAATTTCTTATGCATTATACATAACCATTTATTTGTAATTGTTAATTATGAATTCACATTATACACTAATAAACACCCAAATTTAAAGTGTTTCTTGTTAATTTTGAAAATCTGCGTTTTTGTCAAATAAACATCATATAGACATATGTTTTTCCGAAACGGAAAATTTAAATAAACAAAGCATGCAGAAAATCGGCCCACAAATATTTCTGCGGTAGCTGCGAGTGAGTGAGTGAGTGCACCGTTATGATGGCTTCCGACCACGGACATGAAACAAACGGAATTCTATACCATCACAGCAGGGAAAACTCAAAAGTAACAAAGTCGAATTTCACATACTAATAACAGCTTCTATACCGTGGTAAGGCACCAAACATTATTTTGATTTTCAGTTTTAAATTCTGAACATTTCAAACATAATACTATTCACGGTTGTTTCTGCAAAAGCAATGTCTTGAGATTTTCTCTATTTCACTAAGGGCTACTCTGTTTTTGAGTGTGTTAAACATCTACATTGTCAAGGCACAGTCCGCTGGTTTCTGTAAGTGCCAGGTTCTTGTATGTACAGCATGAAAGTAATAATGGTCCGCATCACTTTCCTCTCTGCATTCGCAGAAAGGAGTTTCCTTAAGTCTATATCTGTTGAGGTATACTGGGAATGGTCCGTGACCTGTCAAGAATTATGTTAGGCTAGAACGGTGGATCTTTATTTCCATGTTAATCTTTGGCAGTAAGCGATATGTCTTTCATCCTACCTCTGCTCCTGTCCATCTACATTGCCGATTTTATAGCAAACTTGTCAATGTTATTCGTTTAATATGAGCCCAAAGAAGTGATAACTGGACTATAAAATGTTACTGGAATTCTTAAGTGGACCACTGGTGTCATAAGGAGGAGCATGTTAGTATTGATATAATTCGGTACAATATATTATGTAGTATTAAAAACATAATTTTATACATTACTTTGCACAAAATTCTCTTCTTAAAGAATTATAATATTCTTCTATTCTTACTCTACTGCTCCACTCACGTTGGTTGCTCGATATACCATATTTTCAGAAATCTTGTTGATACTGTTTAAAATCATTTGTTAATAGCTTTGTGGAATCTATTAGTTTTTCAAAGCAATAAATGCTAAACAGGAGCGATGTCTTAGCTGGAATTCGAATTTCAGCTTGCTAGCTAGATATGCTTTCAAATTATATTCCGAGGGCATGCAGTAAGGAAGGAAAATATTCTTTGCATTCTCCAAGAAGCCCGAACCACCAAATCCAGGTAGTGGCGAATTATAAGCCACCCCAATTTAGCACTGTCAGTACTTTTAAAATTATTAAAGAGATTTAGAGCAAGTAACACAGAAAGCTAGCGATCACTTGGCAGGACTTGAAATTGGAACCTTCCAACTGCAAGTTGAATGTGCTATCAAAGTACATCAAAAAGGCATGCACTAAGCGTTTTCGCTAAACAGTGACATGGTAACAACATATTATCCAAAAAAGTACATTTTCAAGAGACGTACAATTAAAGATATTATCACCTATGAAGTTTTACAACCAAGCAAATAGCGAAAGAATGGAAAGAGAAATCATTAGACGTCTTATGAAAAATATGAACTCATGGATATGTTGGGTTAACTTATGAATATGTTGGGTTAACAACATGAATTGCAACCTGTTAATACGCTAAGGAAGCTTTTTGGTTGCAGGTAGCTTATAAGCAGTTCAGATTCGTATTCACGGACGTTTTCTACTACGAATATTATAACTGTTATATTGTAAGTGGTTTCAAAAAGTTTAAACTTACCTAACGTATTTTAAGAAATCTTTCAACCGTGTAAAGATTTAAAATAAAATTTTTAATTTTAATTTTAAAATCTTTCAACCGTGTTGTTTTGAAATTTATAGTTTTTGTCGTTTTTAAATACTATCTAAAGATTGTAATTCTCTTAAAGAAATTATACTTTAAAAATATATTTTGTTTTTTTATAACAAGCAGTAATACTTTGTAAGAAAATAAATGAGAAAGATTTGCTCTTGAGTTGGCACAAACAACAGTAATTTTATTCTCTTAAAAAGAAGAAAAATTTCCTCTAGATAGGTTTAAAAAAATGTTTAACAAATTTTCATTACTTTAGTCGTAATTAATTTTTTAATTTTTTTTACTATTTCTGAAGATTTTTTTCTCACATCAGTGGTCAAGCGGTAAAAATCGCTGAACAGTGGTAATTCGGTGCAAGATTTTTAATTCCGGTGAACTTGCTATCTGCATGGGTGTTGTCGTGGTTTTTCCAATCTGAAGCGTGAATGCGAGCCAGTCTCCCTTGAAAAACCCTCCAAGAGGCACCCTTAACTTTCCGTGCGGTGCCTAATGGCGGGGCACCTTTAGAAAAGCGTTTTAGTAAAATTCTGTTAAGTCTGCAAATAAAGTTTTAAGGTAAATTTTAGGCATTATGTTATTCAACATATGGAATCATACAATATGTCCGGAAAGGTTTTCCTTTTTCCGGGCCAGAAATTCTTTACTTCATAATTAATTTGATATGACATTTAACTTTTCTTAATACTTAAAATATTCTTTTTTTTTTTTACATTACATTTTCTTAATTTCATCTCGGCAAAGTTCTTGAAATGGGTAACTTATGTTTCCCATCATGTAAGCTATTTCTTAAATTTCTTTGTAAGAAAGGTAGCACACGAAAACATAAATTTCGTTTTTATAGTTAATATAAAGCGACTAAACGAATTCAGGGGGACTTGTATCATAAGTTCAGTTTCTGTTTCTGTTTCTAGATTTTTCCGCATCTGAAAAGATTATGCTATAGTAATTAAGGTTTTGTCTTTATAATTTATCATTGTGTTAATTAAATTTCCTTTATACCTTTCATCTATAGAGACATTAAGAATGTTTCAAATATAGGTAATAATTCAAAATGATATTTGTTTTACTTCTCATTGCAAATGCTTCTTGATTGACATTGAATGTATTGAGAGACTGTGAAAGCCCATTAAGATAGTTAATCTTTTAAGTATTCAATTTCATTAACAAGTAATCAAAACATCCAAATATTTTTATATAATTTTGATCTCATTGAATCTTAGTGCTAGGATAATTAACATACTGTGTTGAATATGTTAAATTATTTTGTTTGCTGATTTTAGCTGTGTGAACGGCGTAAAACTTCGCATACATACTTAAAGCTTTTAATAAAGGATTTACAAAAATAATAATCAAGAAATGTAAAAGGCAGTGAGAAATTTACCAAGACGTACAAAAGATGTTTCAGATCAGAAGGCTGAAATACTGTTGTAAAGCATTAATATGCAAAACATTAAGATGATATTCGGCATTATTATTCATTCATTCAGATCATGAGTATTAATCATCCATTTGTGAAATACGCCGAAATATACCTATTCGCTTCAAATTTAACTATTAAAAAGCTCGATCTGTGGACCTTGTACGACATTTGGGTATTGGAATGGTTATGCACTAAGTATCGAAATGATAAATAACTTGTTTCCAAAAAACGTTTGAGGAATGGAGCATTCTTCAGATGTCTACTTATTGAGTAAAACTTTTATATGAAGAAAATTAAATAGTATTGACAAATTTTATCAATGCTTCAAACCACGACAACACCCATGCAGATAGCAAGTTCACCGGAATTAAAAATCCTGCACTGAATTACCACTGTTCAGCGATTTTCATTCTATTGCTATGGTTCCATAACTTGGCAAAAGTTAAGATATTAATCCAAAGACATTTCCTAAAAAATAATGATTAATTTTGAAATATATTTTTCCTGTTTACTCCCCTAAAACTTCTACACATGATAGCTTGAGAGTATATATGAATTAGAACGTTTCAGCTATTCCGTACTAAACGTTTCATAACACTTAAAAGTCGTAATAAAATAAAATGATATCGAGATATATTGAATATAATTTGTCGTTAAACAATATTTATATCTGTACACTTTAAGACAACCTGATTTCTCAGTTATTAGAACATCAACAGAGAACGCGAAATAGGATATAACAAAAACAAAGAAAAATTCAGAAATATGGGACTGCACTCTATCCATTCGGTGGCACATGTTCCTGCTTCCCATTGCAAGGAAGAGTCAATAAACGATTCTTTGCTTTTCCAGCACTTGAAAGGTAATGATTCAGAATCTGGGGGGACATAAACAGAACTCACAAGTATATTGACAAAGAGCAATGGCCATTCCGAAAGGAAGATAAAGGGCATTCTGCTTCCTAAAGAAAATAGAAATGAAATGAGGGTCCTTTTGTGGAAGACGTCTTCTGAGGAAGGTGCAATCAAAGCAAAAATGGCTTAAGTCCATGTTTACATGTACCTGAAGTTGCAAGAGCTACTCTTATATTATTGATGAAACTTTTTCGAATCGAATTAGTACTGTCGGTTGTAGCATGAAAGCACATTAAGATTTCAAAAGTAAAATTTGTTCATTTGTTATTAAAATTTTCTCATGGAAATTTTGTATTCTGAAAATTTTCCACTGAAACGGATAACTAGTGTACATTGCTGTTACTGTCTAATTATATCTAATAATTGCATATTTCGCATACAATTTAGAACAGCTGTATTTGAAACTATACTTACACAAACAATACCACTAACGAAGATACATAGATTGATAAAATGGCGAAGGTTTTTGCGATAAATCGGGTTGATATAATACATGACTTGCTTTTAGTGATGTGTCTGTATAAAAGAAACGTGTATGGACGTTAACGCGGAGAAAGTACACATAAACTATCTTATTTTTTGAAAGCTAAAAGATTAGCCACTTAAATTAAAGGTTTTCCACCAGATCACCTTCTTTTTAAAGAGGAATACTTCCTGTGATTTTCTGTATTCTGGGAATAATGTTGATAAATAAAGGGCACTCAAATAAAATTAGGATAGGAAAAAGTCATTTGTGTTTTTATCACTTCGGTTTGCGTATTTCCATTCGTATCACAGATGTAACCGAGATCGCTCAATTTAAATTTTAGGTTAGATCAGGGAGTGTCAATATTATTAAGTGCGTACGAGTTCGTAATGGATTGAATGCGCAAGTCGTAAAAAGTTAATAAAATTTATTCTTTTCACAAGAAATAAAACAAAAGTCTGAAATATTTCCTTAGAGATGTTAGTACAATATTGCAATATCTCACAGCAGTTATATTTTTAAACTGCTAGAATATAAACAGATTCAAATTCAAAATGCAGAATGACAGAATTCAAAATGCAGAGAAACTAATTCGATCTCACAACGAATTCTCTAACATCAATAACAGCACCAAGAAAACAACAACAATTCGCTTAAAACAACTCAGCTGAAATGTTCTAATATCGCTGTAATAAGCTTTTTAATTATCACGAGAATATTCTCGTAAAATCTATTTTCTGATTTTTCTGGATTGCAAAATAGTACAATTACGAGATACCTATTTATTAAATATTAAATGCACGCGCTCTTGTAATTTTACTTTTCCTGCGTAGCTTTCTTTTCAAATAAGTCTCGTGCTGCATTGCACGAGGAAATAAAGCAATTTTAATTACAATTCTAAATAAATAGCTAAATAAATACAAAGCCCGTAACAATATGATAAAAAGCAGGACACCTTTCGATAATTTTTTCAACCGTTTCTCATAATATGTTTGATTACCTTTATGTGCAATATTTTTTAAACTGAAAAGATTTTACTTAGTCAAAAACGATTAATTTTGAGCTGTTCATGACGTATAATCACGCATTCCCTATTTAAAATTATTGTATATAGATGCAAAGCTTAGTTTGTCTATTTGATTATCATAGAGATAAATTATTAAGTAAAAACACTGTTTTTTAATTTTACGATTATCATAAATTGAAGATTATATGGGATATTTTGTTTTTTCATCAGTAGTCTCTTGCCAATCGATTATCATCTGCACATAAACCCTATTCCACATTGTCAATAATTTCATTCTAACGTTATAACTATCTTAATGATAAAGTGGAACAACATTTAAAAAGGAACCAGAAATCAATTCGGTCTTGACATATAGTGTAAAAAAAACGTTCAATATTAATCGGTATAACTTACTATATAAAAACAGTTCATATTATTTCAGTAATTCATATTTTGAAATTAGTGATTAATATTATCAGTTAACTTATCTGTTAATTTATCAACTACTTTCTGCCAATTATGGGCTGATTTCAATAAGGCTTTAATTTGCTAAAAAATTCCGTTAATACGAATGTATTGGTTATACATACATATAGGTTGTCCTCCTATTCTGGTAGTAATTATATGCCAAATTATACAATGATATTCTAAACAACAAACTGTTTGTAATTTAATCACTGAATAGCAAAGTAATATTCAAATGTAATTTTGCGAAGAAACCAAAAATAGTTTATATCGATGCAATTTTTAGTTCAAAGAAATATATTTGTTCTAATTTTGGGGAAGAGCAACAGGGAATGTATTTGTTTACAAGCATAATGGCGTCATGCAGTGAAAAAGCGATGTCTATTTTCTGGTTATCGGAAACAAATTCAAGGCGATTCCAACATAAATTTAATAAATCTCCACCAACGGAGCAATCAGTTAAAAGATGATTGAAACAATTTCGAGAAACCGGACGCGTTTTTCATAAAGTAGGTGCAGGTAGATCAAAGGTGAATATGTTTGTGCGCAGTTTCAGTAAATCCATTCGCCGTTCCTACCCGCAACACGAATTCCCAAGACAATGGCTCATAAAATTTTTCTTAAATGGTTAAAACTGATTGCATGTAAGTTGGAACTTTGTCAACAAATCAAACCTAATTATCGAATCGTTTATAAGAGATTTTCTATAGACGTCCTTGACCGTATCAGTAAGGACGATCCGCTTCTCCAAAAATCGTATTCAGAGAGGAAACAAAACTTCATGTTTCAAAAGAAGTTAATATATTTAACTGCAAGATTTGGGGTTTAGAAAACCGCGCTGTGTAATGGTATTTGAGCGAGGTACTGTACAGTTAACGTGCGATGCTGATTAACTCATAGCAACGTGGTTGATCCCTTCTATTTTTTGGAACCATTAATTAATTCAGCCGTTTCCTTCGATACTCTGAGATTGATTGAATTAGGAAATGCAGCGACACTTTTTTCCCAACAACATGGGGCCCTTTTCATTGGGATACACATGTGCGTGACTTCCTTCACGAAATATATCCAGATCGTTAGATTGGCAGAGGCGGACCAGTTTCACGGCCACCTGTACCATCACGTTTGCTGTACGTTACAGCGTTTTATAAGGTATTTCTCTCGCCTTTGTAGCATGTCTTCGTGGTGTAATGGTCAGCACACACTTCGCGTATTCGACAGGTCCGAGGTTTGAGTCCCGGCGAGGGCATCGCTCAGTTTTCATGTACTTCTGCTTCAAAAAAACCTAATGTCTCTACAGTGGCGCCCGAACTAAAAAAAAGGTGGTGGATGATGATTCTTCACCACCAGGATTTGGCGATATTGGGTCCCCTAATCCCCATTCGCCCTTTAAAAGGGGGAGTATATAAGGTATTTCTTCCGCCTTTTTAGCATGCCTTCGTGGTGTAATGGTCACCAAACTCGGCACCTATTCCAGAGGTCCGAGGTTCGAAACCCGGCGAGGCCATTGCTCATTTTTCGTGCTTCAAAAAAACTAATGTCTCTACAATTTGACTTCCTTCTTTTGGGACACCTAAAAATCGAGTTTATGGCGCAGAGATTTCTATCATCGAATAACTAAAACAATCGAATCACCACAGAAACAACTATTCTGCAAATGTTTTATAACTTCGGAGGGAAATCGAGTCCGTATTATTTAAAACATATCTTTTAGCCGGTGAATAAAATATGATCACCCTGTATATTTCACTTTCACTGCAGTATCATACCAAATACGATTCCAAAACGTAAGACTAAGGAAAACAGTAAACCTTTATTGATCGTCTAAATTAACATTGTGTGATATGATTGCTGTGATTCACTATTTCATGTTTGATCTATGAACTTATTTTTTAAATAATCATTCATATTGTTACTAGACTAGCATACCCTGCGCTATTAGTTATTAGCCGCCAACCTAAGTATGTTTTATAATTTCCTGTATTATCCGTTTGTTAACATTAATATAGTCTGCTGTTTTGCATGTTAAAATCCAATCTCGCTGAATAATTTATCTTATTCTTCGAAATATTATGTTTAAGGAACTGAATAATTTACATTCTATAGATTACACTTTTTTTAAATAATTTTGGCCACAATCTGATTGAAATGATATAAAGTAAATAAACGAAGCAAAAGACTCCAGTTGTTAACATACATTTCTTTTTAAGGTGTTAAGTGAGAAATCTCTGTGATGTCTTCATTGGTAATTCGATGCAGTTCGCAAACTAATGCAGTTTTACAGTACTGCAACTACTGAAAGTCAAAACATGATCCTCTGGGTATTTATTGTACACTGTCCACTACCAGACTAAACCTTTGATGTTTGTTTATTGTTGCTTTAAATAAAGTTTAATAACCAATTAAATTTTTTTTGAATTTTTAGAAAATTTTGTATGCTCTGGACTAATATTAAAATCTAAATATGTACTCATTAAGAGATATATCTCAATTAAATTCCAGGATTGAAAAAGACGAAAATGATCAGAATTTTTGTTTTCATGACACATTTAAAAATACCACTCGAGTATATTTTAGCCTTGCAGATATGATATTATCCAAAATAATGCTTTAAAACAATATGATTTTTAAAAATTTTTAAAGAAATTATTTCTAATTTTATGTTATTATATTCTTAATACTAGTGTAATCCTAAATAGAGTAACGTTATATAGTAAAAATGTAAACAGAAGTAATATTTAACCATTAACGAGAACTGTAATTGTAATATTTAACCATGAATGAGCATAACCATGAATTTTAGCACCAATTATGATTAGTTACTCAGCAGAAAGCATGTAGGCTGCTTTAACTTCCAAGAGCGGTAAGTAACTTCTTTACAATCATGTGTCATGAATTTAATATTATAACCACTAAGAAAGTAATTAATAATTTCTACGTCCATGAGTCTTAGAATGTAATCCTTCTGAAGTCCGCTGACTATTTTAAAGCGTTCTGTAGATTTTTAAGCTTTTGTAGCTTTTTCATTTAACGAAGTGGTTAGGTACTGTGTTAGCTCAGGAATATCTCATTGTAACTCCAAGTGTAGCTAATCTGTCAAACGACACTCAAACAACTGCAGTCCGGACGTCCTAAGAGACCACAGTGCAAACTCGGACTCTTTTAGATTTATTCCTGACTCTTTTAGATTAACTAAATACTGCTGCAGGACTACTGCCCCAGTGACAGATCTTGTGCCAAATGTTGGCAAGATAGAAAAATGCTGCACATACATGCCCTACACATATGCCCTGGGATTGTATTTTTTTTTCCTTTTTTAACATCCATCTTCCTGCCACGGCTAAATCAGCCTCTCAATCAAGCTTGTGCAGTCAACGGATCTAGAACTTCCTTAATTTTTTATGTGGATGGTATGTAAAGTTCGTTTGTCGTATTTCTGGTAAGCGCTTGTAGCATCAACAGTGTCACATTGCTCATTTTTGTAAAGCTAAGTGATTTTGAGATATTGGTTGTTGTATGAAAATAAAATTAAGCGCAGCATCAGCTCGCGCTGTATGGCAAGCAGATTATAAATTAAACATAAAATCACTTGGAAATTGATTAAATACATCTTGTAAGGAAGCTACTTTGTTTGATATTTCACATGATTCACTTTTGATATTTTGTATTCAACTGTTATTTTTGAGTTATCGTTTTATGTTGTTGAATCAGATTGATTACCCTGCTTCTCTTATAAGTTTTTTCTCTTTGTCAGGTCTCTTAATTAAATTATAAAAGAGATTAAATAAGTTGAATCTTAAAATTTCTCAAAATTTGGCGTTCATATAATTATATTTATCAGGTTTTCTACGGGAATGTTACATTGCAGCCCAAATAGCTATGGAACAAATGATATGAAATGATATTGTATGCAAAAGTATAGTAAATATATTAAATGCAAGAGGTCTTTGCATGTTGCTTGTAATGACTTTTGTTAATATATGAGGTGTGAGTAAAAAAAAAAACGAAAAAACGAAACGTGTAGCTTGAAGAAAAGAGTGGAGTTGGCAACAACTGTTTGAATTGAAATGACTGACAGGGTTCCCAGTGGTCAGACTGTTAATCAACACTACTACATTGAAGTACTAAAAAGACTTCGTGAAATAATTAGAAAAAAAAGGCCACAGTTGTGGAGTGATGGATGGCTGTTGCACCAGGACAGTGAACCCTCTTACGTGACCCTATCTGTCAAGCAGTTTCTGACCAGCAAAAACATGACTGTGATGGAGCATCCTCCTTATTCACCTGAATTGGCATTTTTTTTATTTGTTAAAGTTAAAACTTGCTTAAAGGGAACCCGTTTTACCTCAGTTGAAGAGGTTCAGGCGAAAACAGAGAATCTTCTGAAGGGCATTTCAAAACCCTCTCTCCAGAACTGTTACCAGCAATGGCAGCACCGAATACAGAAGTGTGTGAATGCTGAAGGGGACTGCTTTGAAGGTAATAATGTCACGGAGAACTGATTCTGTAAGTTCAATGATTTATTGGACCAGTCCCCTGTTTTGTATCACGCATCATATATGTTTCAAAATCCTAGCGCTATACATTCCGATACTTTAATACAATTTAATCTCTCTGGGATTAACAGTAATATAATAATTACAGGAAAAAAATACGGCATCGCTGTGTTTGGTTTCGAACACCATATATGGAACTTTTTAGTATTGTGGACATTCGAAATCGTAACATTTAATTGTCTCAATCTAAAAGAGCACTTATAGAAAAGTTCAGATTCGATTTCAAGATTTTGGCACAGAGCAAGTTACCGTGTACCGTGATCAGTGACTAGTGCATGAAAACCCCAACGGTATGACAGTTCATATGACCTCACGGTGACTATTTGCTTAGAATTTGAGGTAAGCAATATTTTAAAAATAAATTCAATGCAAAAAACCATTCTCATGTCTTTGAAATTAATAGGGATGTAACACCTGTGGATTTACATTGCAGGAATTCTTTAAAACAAACCAAGAAGAAAATCTTTCGTTTGGGATGACGTAATGGCTTACCTTTGTTCATCAATGGGAATGACTGAATTTTTAGTAGTTGGAATAATCTGCATTGTGCCGCTTTTATCATTGTAAAGTGTTTTCGTTTGCATCATAATTTTATTATTTTCTAAGTATATTCTCCAATGAATGATTCCCGGTGGAAACGTCTATTGAATCATTTTCAAAAACAACCCGTCAGCACAAATAGGATTCGAGATGCATCAATAGACATTCTATTTGAGTTCATTCTTGAGAAAATGGGAGTTCAGTGTTTAGTTGCTCAGGGAATAACTTCGAGAGAAAGGGAGAGTATTCTTTTCAATTTATTTGCTTTCCGTTTTCTGTAACAGTTTTTGTCAATCAAAGGGACTATGTTAACGGTTCAAGACACCAAAGATACATTTGCCACATGAAATGAAACGTTTGAAGACAAGATTGTTTGAGCTTCTTTCAACATTTTAGAATAAAAGTTTTTTTAAATTCTTGGAAAAAGTTAACAAGTGTTTCATAAAGCTCCATAATTACCTATACAGGCTAAGGAAAGGTATTTTAAGATAATTAGAAACGAAATAAAACAATTACCTTTTGATGATATTCATGGCAGTGTATGTTGAACCCTTGAGCAAATATCAAGAACTGGAATTTCGTTTTACTGATAGGTAAATAATGTAAATTATTTTTGAAAAGAAGAAATGTATTTAAATCATCAAGGAATGAATAATATATTTCTCGTATATCGTACTCAAGAAAAATCAAAAGTAAAACAAGGGAAATATTCCATGTTCGATTTGGTTTATGTGGTTTATGTTGGGCCATCCTATATTCTTTACATTACATCATTATAAGGAATTATCGCAATAAATTTTGCTAAATTTTTCTGCTTAAGAAAAATATTTTGAGTAAATAATAGCTGCTCTGCGTTTTAAAATGTTGTTTACAAAATTCAAGCATTTGCATCTCAGACTGTTTTGTAGAGGAGGAATACACATAAAAAATTATATTCCTAATACTTTTGTCCTCGGGCAAGTTAAAAACGTGAGTCAAAAAGTTGAAAAGCAGGAAACAAATCATGTATTATTATATGCCATGAATTTATGAGTAATACTGGTTATTTCATTTAAAAAATATATGTTATTTCACAAACGCATTTCATAATTCAAAATCATTTTATATTCCGTCAGCCTATCTAAAACGAGCAGTTCATTGTTCAAAAAGACCTTAAGCTTCATCGTTCAAGAAGACGTTAAGCCTCTGAAAACGCGATGAGCTCAGAAATGAGACATTTATTACTATTGCTTATTTTAACTCTCAGAAAAATTTGTAAATTTTAAAGGAGACGATCATAAGGAGGTGGGTGCCGCAAGAAGATTCAATTACTATCGGCAAGTGCATCACAAATAAATTGGTTAAATGAATAAAAGAAGACCTTTGAAATTTCTTCAGTTTTCACGTCGAAGAACAGTTTATAACAATTATAATTTTGCAAAAATAATTGTGCTTAATTATAATTTTACAAAAATAATTGTTACAAAAATCATAATTTACATGTTTTTATAAAAGCATAATTTATAAAAAAACAGCATATGGTATTAGATAATTAGATTAGTAACATTATATGATTTTATAAAAATTATTTCGACAACTAATTTATTAAGAAAAAATATAGCGCAATTTTTAGTCATTTCTTGAAATTTCCTTTTTATCAGATTTACGACGATGCCAAATAGAGCATTAAATTAAGTCTACTAATTATTAATAAGTAAACATCAAAAAAACTTATTTTATATAATAAAAATTTTTATCTTTGATTTAATTTAATAAATTTAAACAGTAGATAATTATAAGCAGCATGGATTTCTTGATTTCTCAGTTTATGTTTTCTAACAGTAATAATGCAGGCTTTATATTATTTTAATCCCATGCAGTTCATATTCTTTTATGAAAAAATGAAAATATTTTTGGGGAGGCAAATTTTAATCTAAACAAACTACTTATGGTGAGCTCTTATTGTTAATTCAATGGAAACATTACACGCTTGATTGTTAGTTCCACCCCCCTAAACGGAATTCTGCCTAACCTCATTTTGTGGGAAAATTTTCTAAAAGGATGCAGAAACGTGCGTAACAATCAATTCAAAATGGGTATGGCATTTCCTGCGGCGTCTTTACTTTTAATGTAACATTCGGGTCTTTCACTAATGCTTTTTACGAGGCTTCCCTATTTATTTAAATGATGGCCCTTGCATTACTATAAGCTTCTTAACAAGCGCGGTACGATCCGAGCCTCAGAGCCGACACAATTGCTTCGGCTATCCTTTCTTTTCCTTGTCTGGCAACACCCGTGACTAATGCTATGAGCTTAGCCTTGTCACCGCAGAGTTTGAAATAGTTCCATTTCGTTCTGCGGAAAATGCGGAGGAATATATTCCCCATCCTTGTTTCCTTTTATACTTAATGGCCGACTTTTTTTATTTTTTCATTTTCCATAATAAGCTTTATCTTTCCGTGGATTTTTTTTTCTTTTTCCTTGTATTCGATAACAACTTAATTACCTTTTACAAAAACTCATAATGCGTTTTTTCTCTGTTATTTTGCAAATTTTTATGTTTGTTCCCATAAATGAACCAAATTAGCTTTCTGTGTTATAAACAAGGTGCGGGTAGTGAAAGAAAGCGGGCTTCGTAAAATGCAGAATTTAGATAATGGATTGAGGAAAATGTTTTAATACATTTCTCCGAACATACAAGCTTTTGCAGTAATCCTTCTGAGCGAGAATCATTTTTAGAAATATTCCATTATGATGAGAGCTGCAGGAGTCCTACACCTGTATGTTAAATATAGCCAACATGTAAATAATTTAAAAAACAGATGATACGTTATTGCCTAATTTCTTCATTAAACTATTTTCAGGAAAAATTCTTAACAAACATAATCATCAATCTCTGTAGAGCTATTTCTTCTTCTGCAATTAAATTCAAGGAAACAAAAATTAAAATTAAGGAGGGCTCTGTATTTGTATAAATGTTATTCAAAGCAAACGTTTTGTTGACTATAAAAATTATTATTTAATTGTTCTAAATTGATAAACTGAAACTGCAGAAGTTTAACAATGTTTCTCTTAAACAAAATGTAGTTTCAATTGAGAGGCTGAAACAGAAGCCTGTTAATTAATCATAACAACAATAATACTTACAGATCCTTAATAATCTATTTCTAGAAAGGCATCGGTTTTTTAGAAAATTTTGCAGATTTCAAGGAAAATTTACTTGGGTCTTCCTTCTTGAAAAATAAAAAAATATTTTGCTCTCTGAATCGTAATGTTACCTTCAGAGTATAATAGCCTCTTTTACCATTCAACAAAAGGATTTCACTTCCTTTTCCTTAAAACTTCCCTTTCCTTCACTTCCCTTTTTCTATAAAACCAACGTCAATCTAATTGCAAATTTTGCATTACGTGAAATTTGCATTGTTGTCAAATTTCGTGTTGCTGATCCTTCGAAAAATTTTGTTTAAGAAGAGAAGGGCTACGCGTCTTATGCATAAACCACACTGGCATGTAAATAATGATAGCTAAATTTCATAATTTTTCTTTTATAAAACTTTAAAGCGTAATTAGCCGTAGGCTTCTTTCTAATAACCAAGCACATTTTTGGGTAGACTTACGTACGGATGAATAACGGTTAAATTAAAATTTTAGATTTAGTAAACTGTTAACTTCCATAATGAAGCATCTCTAGCATGTGTAAGATAATTTGATGTTAAACTGTAAAATTTAAATTTCATTATCAGAATTCAGTTTCATCCTGTAATATCTAACACAGAGATAAATTAAAATAATCTAATAATTTTCTGAATTCTTACTTCTATCATTTCTAAAGAAAACAAAAGGACATTACGTAAACGAATATGTTCTGCAAGTATCGACTTTTCGTCTATTTTGGTGTTCCTTTGTGAAATTTGTTTGCCGCCCTTCTCTGCGATCAAAATAAGTAATAATAATAAAATCTGAAAGGTTTCAGATTTTAAATTACGTCCACAGGGGCTTTTATTTATTGTTTTGTGTGTTACCTTTATTTATTAAATATCAAGTTATTCGCACTTAAACCATAAAATTAAGTTTAAGAGCAATATCGAAAATAATTTTAAAATGAGCATATCATTAGAATTTCCGATATACAATTCCACGCGCTGCAGATAAAAAGGTTTTTTGTTTACGTAGAGTATTGCCATTGCTCGCTTTTAAATTGTTTGAGTTTGTTCATCAAAAGTTCGTTATGTTTTACAAATTAAAGTTCTACAAAATGTGAAATAGATAATAAAACAAATTTAAAATTCCAAATTTGGGCTTCCATATGCGCTTGTTCGGGTGGAAACGTACGTTATTCAAAACAGAATGGCTCTAGGGACCGTTGTTTTATCACATTTGGAGAAATATACATACATTTATGCAGATGCTTCGTTATTTAATTTCTTTAAATTTTACAGGGCTACACGATTTGGTAAAAGTTTGAAACGTGATTCAGACTTTTAATGTTTCCGATGCAAAATCGCAAAACGAAAACAATAGTCCTTCGGGGACTAACGCCCCTTTGGACTAATAATAATAAAAAAGAAAATCTGAAATGTTTCATATTTTAAAGGGGCGTTTTTTTAACATTTTGTATGTTACCTTTATTTATTAAACATCATTTTCTTCGCCTTAAACCATAAAATTCAGTTAAAGAACAATATCGCAAAATAATTTTAACCTGAGCCTGTCTTTAGAATTTCCTATACACAGTCTCACGCGCTGGAGACACCGTTTTCTGTACACCGTTGCCATTGCTTGCTTTGAAATCCTTGAGTTTGTTAATCAAAAATTCGTTAATGTTTTACAAAATATGAAATTGATAATAAAACAAAATCCAAATTTCAAATTTGGGTTTCCAGATGCCATATTCCTTGCAGGATTACGTCATTAAAAATTTAATGGCTCTAGGCGCCGTCGTTTTATCACAGTGCAAGAAACATACATATATTTATGTACATTCTTCATTATTTAATTTCTTTAAATATAAAACAGGGTTGCAATATTTGGTGGCAACAGTTTGAAAAGTGAACCGACAGTTAATGTTTCCGACGCAAAATCGCAAAACAATAGTCCTTCAGGGAAAAAGACCCTTTGAACTATTAATAATAATAATAATAACTTACGATTAAATGAGTACAAAAGCTTTTAGTGTTATTAAGCAGTCTTTGTTATTCGATGGGGACTCTCTCTGCATTTTGCGCCTTTAGCGGTCTCCCTCCTGCGCCGTTAGTGCTGTATTCTGGGCAAAATATTTATCACCTAAAATAGCTATTATAGTATACTAGTAGTAATTAATTGCTAATGCTCATGAGTATGTGTACCTGACATAAAGGAAAAGAAAGGGAGAAGAGGAGCAAATTAAGAACTTAAAATTTCAAAATTGTATCTCAACCTTATTTTTCGGGAAATTATAGGCCCCTTAGTTCATTTGCAAATATGAAACAAAACGTATTAATAAACATATAAAGAAAGTTTTTATTTACATTAACACAATTGAGAAAGGAAAAGAAAAAAGGAGATTTGAATTACTTTTCAAATTTGATCTCTAAATCGCTTCGAACTTTAGCAGATATAGTCAGAAAAAAAAATAAAATGCATTAATAGAAACTAAAACGCATTAATTGTAACTAAATTCGTCTGGCAAACTTTCGTAAAAAATTTTCACCGTGTCTTAGCTCTTCAAATCAATTAAATAGCGTCAATTTTCCATATTGCAAAATTAATCTAAAAACCGTTTTAAAAAGTTATTACGAATCTTCCTTTCGTTTTGTAAAACTTTCTGTCCGTTTCAAGTGAACATTCAAATTCTTCTCAATTTAAGAATTGATAATTGAGCAAAAAGCTTAATTTTGTAAAACAAGAATAAATTATCAAAGTATGGAAAAACCTAGAATACATTTTTATACTTAACAAATGATAGGTTTACAAGGTGAGTTTTCTATAAGTAATATGACTTTTTCCGTAGCCTTAATAGAATTTTCACACTTGCAAATAAATGTTGCATCAGAATTGAGCTTAACAATAAAAGTACTATTAATGTAATAATAATAATGCAATAATAATTTTACTTTTATTATTATTATTATTATTATTATTATTATTACTGTTATTATTATTACTATTAAATTACCTCTGATAAGCTCTAAACTTTCTGTAGTCCCGATGGGAGTGTTTCTCTCTGTTTACAATCGCTGCCTTTTAAATAGTTCCAGTGGATGATCTGTTAAAAAAATGCAATGATTTTGAAATATATTTAGTTAGAAATATTAGTTACTTTTTTAAATAACATAAACATCAGTTAAAGAGAAGAGAACTACTTAAATTTTTAAGAACTAAATTTCCCCCAAATGCCATATTTAATATATTTAGCTATAGTCATTTGGGTAAAATTTCATTTCACCGATAAATTTCCTGTAAAATTATAAACCGATTATCTGAAATTTAACGTAACACTAACCGTCCGATAGGAGCATTGCTTTTAAATTCTACGTTGTTGATGTATTTTGTTGAGGCTTTTGTTTGACACTTGTCTGACAATAACATGAAAACAAGCCCACGAAATTCATCAGGGCAAGGAGAACAAGATTGCGCCTATCATTGGCAAGAGCTTTGAGCACTGTATAGGTGATAGCTGACTTCGCTCAATTCCGCCCCCAATCTTGATGGAGGGCACCTCGGAGAGGTGAGTCCAAGAGTCTCCCACTTACCTTCCTCTACCAAGAAGCTCTCGAGAGCAGACTTTCGGCTCGTTGCATATTTAGAGTTCCCCCATGCCGCACAGACACTGTACATTTACAAAAATCCATGCCTTCTCCAGGATTTCAACCTGGGCTCTTCGGTATCGGAGTAGCTCCCCTAACCACTATACTGTCTGGGCGGCTGCTTTTATTGTAAACACAACAGTGTGAATGATGATAAAAATGCTAATGGAATGAACTTATTAAAATGGAAACATATGTTAAAAATGTGAAGCAATAAGCTATGTAAAAATTACAAAAAGCATCTGAAAATTTTAATTTTGTATGCACAATTAAGAGGAAAGATCATATTATAAATATCAGAAAAGCATGATTAAAAAACGACAAATCTAAAGACAGTGCTCAAGTAAAACATATTACATTAAATGAAAAAAAAAGAAACATGTTTAAAAACGATCGTTAAAATATATGATTCATTAAAGTGAATAAGAAATTCTAAAAATATTTTTTAAAATATTTATTTAATTTTATCTGGTGTTTAAAATTTCATTCTTTCACTTATTTTTCTCATATTCCAATCTGGTTTTTCACCCTGAAATTTTTAACATAGGTTTAATCTTTGATATATATTATTTTATTCAAGATTAAAAAATAATCTTCAGGTTTGCAAAGTTAATTTCGATCACATTTTGAAGCTTTCCATTTTATGCGTAATGAAATCCATTAAGTAAACAAACATTTTGATTCATACATTAATATAAATAAAAATAGTGATGTATTACACGTGCTTATCTGTATGGAACTTAATAGTTAAAGATCTTAATAGTATTTAATACTAGGAATTTAATACTCCGTAGAATTTACTGCCAAATGGTTTTCTGCAAAATAAAGAGAGTATATAATACCTTCATAATATTAATTTTAATAATATTCAAAATATTTCGAATGCTATATTATTTGTTCAGTTGGCGGCATTTTGCGTAAATTAATATCCTGCAGGAGTAAGATAGCGTGAAAGTGTAAACTGCTTATGCATATATGGTTATATAAACCGTTGAGAAAACACAAACAGACGCAGGTTTAGTTGTTTGACATCGTTATGGATATTTCCTGTAAACGCTGAGAGAGAATTCGCAGATAACAAGTCAAGTGACATCTCGGAAATAAATACTTCCGCATGTACAACAAGCTTGTGTACTCACAGGACTACGATCTTCGTATTTTAAATGCAGTCTTATTAGTTTAAAATACTTGTAATTTCTTCATCAAATTCAGTTTGATGCAGAAAATTCATGGAAGAGGTGAAGTTTATAACATACAAACACTTCTTCCTGCATTACTATTATAAAAATAAAGAATTTTTTATCAATTAACTTAATGGATGTTTTCAGGCTAATAATCGAAGTAAACAAAATCATAGATAATTTTGCAAATCCTCAGGAAGACATGTGTATCTTGATATGCAAATAGTGAAAAGAAATTACACATTGCTGTAGAGTTAGTGAGAAGGATCAAAGTACCTTTTTTAAATTTTTAAAAGCTAACGAGTTTTCTTTAAACATTTTTCCTGCAATTTTTCTAGTTCTCCATTTTCAGGCTTTTATTAGCGCCGAAGGTTCTATTATTCTCGAAATTCGCTTATCATTTTTGTCTTTGAATCACTTTTCAAATCGTTGCCTCCAAATGTTAGCGCGATATATTATTTTTAAAAAATTAAATGACGAAGAATCTGTGTGTATGTATGCATGTTCCTCTCATCGACGAGAAACGACGATACCTAGAGCCACCGATTTTTTTTTATACGCGTAGTCCTCTACTCGAATATGAGCAACTCGAAACCAAATTTTGAATTTCGAATTTTGTTTTGATTTATTTAATATTTTGTACAAATTTAACGAATATGAGCTTAACAAACTCAGCAATTTGAAAGCAAGAAGTGTCAACACTGTTCAAAACAAAGTATTTTTATCTCCCGCGCACCAGACTGTTTATATTGGACAAAATGTAAGATATTTATCTTCAAAATTTAATCCGCAAATTCATTTATTTAAAAGCATTGGGTTGCCACTGCCACAAATAGAATGCTTGGTATCTCCATGTAATAGCGTGTTGCCATTTACTAAAGCATAAGATACATAACTTTCAAACTTAATTTTTTCTGTTACTGAATAGCAAACCAAGTGACAAAAATCTCCTTTTTTTTAAATATTTTTTCTACTTCTGATTGATTTAAATAAAATCAATAAATCTGACTAATATATAAATCTGATTGAAATAAATGAAATCATAAGATAGCTAATTAGAAATTTTAATTGTTTTTATAACATAACACTAGAGGGATTCTTTAAAGTCTTTATATACATTTTCTTTCTTTTTTATGATAGTTCTTGGAGCTGGCCGCTCGAGAGGTAATTTTTAAAGAAACATCAATACGAATAAAAACAAATTAAGGCAACCCTAACACTCTATCAAGATATGCTCTTTTTAAATATTTTGTGAGTTTGTTCTTGAATTTCATATGACGTAATTTCGAAGAAAACAATGCTTAATAATAAAGCTAAAATGACAAAAAACTTGTGTCAGCCGGAGTGAGTCCAAGAGCAAATTGGTGACCTACCACGTTGAGTAAGAGGGTAAAATACCTTAACAAATCTTCAGGCATAACGGTAAAATCTCAATCCTTACAGATTTCTTTTTTTTTCTTTTTGTAACTTTCTATTCTGCACATGCGTATTTCCCTGTATTAATCTTATTCGTTCTTAGTTTTATTTCTGTTAGCAAACTGAAAATAAAAATTTTCTTCCATTTGTTATTAATTTTTTTTGAATTACATGATTACAATTTTATGTTCAGTGATTAAAAAATACAATATACGTTCTATACATTTGGATGATATTGTTTTATTTATTGTTTTATTTAATAAAGCTATACTTTAAGAAAGGTAATATGCAGAGAAGACAAATGTAGCCGAAATGAATGTCAAATTATGCTTTTATCGGCATGTGTATAATATAAAGAAATATATATAAAGAAATACAGTTATCGAGATAAATAGTGGCAAATACAGTAGACTAGTAAATGCATAGGTTAAATATATGCATAATGCACGAATGTAAGTGTGATCTATTCAGCGGAAATAAATAACTTCATGGGAAAAATTTTTATTTGGAGAAATTTATTAATTAATTTTTAATTATAACCATCCAAGGCAAGTTCATTTTCTAAACAGATACAAAAGATTATAAAACATAACAAATGGACTTTTTATTATATTACAAGGGAAAGTGCCCGATACTAGTTAAGTTAGACTGAGAGTAACGTATCTGATAACAGAGAAAACGATACCGCTGCAATCCTTCTCTAATAACGATGCAAAAACTATGATTATATTCATCCATTTTTCAGTCTGACTCGATATGGAACCCACATAAAAAATTTCGACATTTTTATCTTCAACGCGCGAGACTGTTACCACTTGGAAAAATGAGTGCGAAATATAGCGCTTTCAGAGTTTTTACTTAATGTTTCGGCTGGTTAAAGTCGTAGGAAGATGGGAATAGTCGAAATGGCTTCTCCACGAATTTTTGGAATCGGGAATAATGTATTGAATGTTTGGCAATGCTGTTTTTATTTCATTGTAAAACTTAGAAATGTTTTATTAACTATCAATAGGATTTGAAAGCGAGCAATGGCAACAACTTTCGAAATAAAGCAGATTTTCATCTCCAGCTTACGAGACTGTTGCCACTTGGAAAAGAGGGCGAAAATTATCATTTTACCGAGTTTTTAATTAATATATCTGATTTTAGTTTTTTTTAGTCCAAAGGGATTTAGTCCCGAAGGACTATTACTTTCGTTTTGCGATTTTGCGTTGAATCACTCTGAATGCCCGTTTCACTTTTCAAATTGTTGCCACTAAATGTTATCGCTCTGCATTAAATTTTAAAAAATGAAAAATCTGCATAAATGTATGCATGTTTCTCGCATTGTGATAAAACCTAGAGCCATCGAATTTTGAATGACGTAATCCTACTGCGAATATGGGCATCTGGAAGCCCTAATTTTGAATTTGAAATTTGCTTTATTATCGATTTTATGTTTTGTAACATTTCAACGAATTTCTGATTAACAAACTAAATGATTTCAAAGCGAGCAATGGCAACACTGTACGGAAAAA
>KK119304.1:503125-534946 GCA_000611955.2 Stegodyphus mimosarum | reverse complement strand
TTTTTTTTTTTTTTTTTTTTTAATGGACGCCGACTTTTTCCAGGACGAAAAGAATTGTAGAAAGTGTGGTGACGATAGCTATAGTAGTGACTGGATTATCAGCAAATAAGCACACACACAGACTTTCTTCTGTATATATATAGATAGATTTATATGATATTTTGAGAAAATATTTTGTCAATCGAGATAAGTACTTAAAACGATGTTTTTTAAATACCAATTTTTTTGGATACAAGTATAGCTACTACACTTTTATTTATATCTACCCCCTGGTAATTTAATACAGGCAGTCTTTCATTGTTCCCTCTTATTGGCAATTACAGTTCATGAAAATCAAATGGACATGAATTATCAGTTTATCAATTTTTTGGCGGAAAAATTCAAATCGTATATCTAAATGAGAAATAACGACTTTCCATGATAGTCAAATGAATGATCATTAAAGATTTTAAAATAAAAGTTATTCAATAACGAACCAAATAGGAAATGTCCCTGCCAAAAAAATAATAATAATAAAAACTAAACTACCGCAGATAGATTTCGGCATTCATTTTCTCGAACCTTCTTGCATGCGAAAAAGGTTTCGAAAGAAGGTCATGTTACTTCCCCGAAGAATGCGCCATAGACTGCTTCTCCTGTGACAAAAATTCCCCCAGAAGCTCAACTCGACATATTACAGTAATACCGTTGGGCACCCTCCGGCGTTTTTCGCCATCTAGAAGACGGTGGAAAGTGTCAAAGTCAATAATATCATGATATGTCCCTCCAAACTCTCTCACCTCCCCTTTGGTAAACTGAATTTCGGAAGTGGTGAGAGATTTTCCGGTGAAGCAGAGGGAGTTGCCGAACTTCCGGCTGAAGTCACAGGTGGGCATGTATTTTGACCATCCCCGAGGTTATTACGTAACGGCCACCCTCCCATATAAGCAAAAAATAGAGAGAAGCGTTAGCGAGGGACTATGGTAAATAATATTTGAAAATTTATTCCGTTGCTTTTCTTTGGAGATGAAATGCGATTTTTGGTTTAGCTTCTTGCTCGAAATGTTACTTTTATGTTTCTGTTTGATTATATACTTTTGCTCTGTAATTTTAAAACAGCATTTATAATTGAGTAATTTTTTCGATGATTTTATAAAGTAATGCATATTTGAACCATATTTCGATGATTTTGTATTCTTCGATGACTTTATAAAAGACACATGGTTTTATTCCAAGTTACGTTGCTGCAGAGCATACGTTTGCGCTCACATAGAAATATATTAAATCAAGTTCAAGTGTAATTTGTTGATACAGGAGAGGTTTTACTCTAAGTCCCGATACCCGTAGAAATAAAAATGGGAAGAAACTAAATAATTTCAACATGCACACAAATTAGGCAAATACTAATACAGTTTTTTCATTAAAGTATTTTCTCGATTGAAATTAATTGACAGTTCACCAGGAAATTTTACGTGCCTTTCACGCAAAGCTTGCTGCCTGATCATTAAGTCAATCTTTCCGATAATTTTAAAGAGATCTTCAGTCGCCATAAATTTTATTTCTGGACTAGTCGTTGTTTTAACTATCTTTCTTTCTTTCTTCCTTCCTTGCAAAGTTCGTATTCTTTTGTGCATAGTGTTTCCATAGTTACTGTCATAGGCATTTATGCTCCTTGGAGTCTTCTGCGCATAGTACTTTAGTACATATTCTCATAAACAGTGCACAATTTGATGTGCATTTAAGTTGAATTTAGATCTTACCTCATAGAAATCAGATATCAAATTAAGTAAAACTCAATATGAAATCTACATTCATGAAAATCATACGTAGATAATATTCCATAAAAAAGAAATGAATTTTACATTTCGTGCAAAGGAAATGCTTAGCAGTTGATCCCTCAAAGGCTCCCGCTCTCTATCACTAGGAGTTCAAAACGAAATGTATACAAATAATCTAATTCTGAAACCTCTGCAGTAGCAGTCGCCTTCTGTATTTATGCCAGGAAACGATCTCCTGCACTAATATTAAAATATTCGTTTAAAGGTTCCAATTAAAATATTTTGATTCAGCTTCTATGGAGTCAGTTGTTTAAAAAGAAGATGACACTTTTTCTTCCTCATATCTACTCTTATCCTCTTGAAGTCAAATAATCGATGTCAAAATATAGCGCCCTAAATTCATCAAGACCAAAGATACCAAGGCAGTGTAAAATGCAATGATAAACAGAGCTGTTACAATGACTTATAAGGTTCTTTCCCGAGAATTTCTTTTGGCTTGTCAGAATAATCATATTCGAGTTTTATCATGTTCATGTGAATGAGATACATTGTTGTCTGTATATTGTCTCAAATAAAGGTTATGGCTTCACTGCGAAGATTCATCAAGCATCATTATTCTGAAACCGCAAGAAGTTTCGATGGAAACGAAGCTTGCAACTTGTTTTCATTTTTCTACCCGCAATATACTTCATGGCTTGAACTTATTGTCTGTGCTAAAACCTAGATTAAAGAATCATTGTCTTATGTTTTTGAAAGACACTGAAGCCGAATCGTGCAGGGTAAGACACACACACACACATATATATATACTCTTCAGTATTAAAACTTGAATATTCTACTCATGATTCAAACTCTATGGATATGTACATAAATTCTAAGCATTCAAAAGAGAAGATATATATTATTTAATTCATGTAACTTTCTGAAATTCGAACAAAACCGCCTTATAGTTTAAATACAGTTGCGGAAATTTAGATGATTAACTGTGATTGTATCCCCGATGTAGTTAACATAGATAAAATAACACACTGGAAATTAGGTATATAGTCTTAGATTTTTATGAAATATTACGATCGATAAAACACTCTGTTTTATCCCTTTAATTGGAAATTGTGTCAATAGATTTTTGAAACGATTGATAAATAGTCTCAGGAAGAAATTCTTAATATTGTGAGGTGAAGTTGCAGTTTCTTCTATAGATCTAACGCAAACAGACGCCTTATTTTTTGCGAAGGGGGAAATAATATTCTCCATATAAGATTGGTTTGGTTTATATGATTATGACAAGGGCTATCTACCTAAGGGGAGGAATGACTTGGTGGAGGACTTTCTAAGGAAAACTAGCTGGTTTACACATGGGGAAAACCACGAAAACCCCCAAGCAGCCAGCCCGTTTGCGAGATTTGAATCTCGAACCGAATTGCCAGTGTTCAGCGACTTTACCTCTCGGCCGCTGGTGAGCTCCCACGTGTAAGAATATCATTTTTAATTCTTATAACTGGCATGATTGTAACAAATACCGTTTATTTCAGTTCGTGACCGTTATGATTAGAAAATATTTAACTTTCTCTCCTAAAGTCTATGATAAGCCTAAAACTGATTCATTTTAGGGCTCTATCTACTTATCACTGTAACCACACGGCTATCACTGTAGCCACAGAGAAAAGAAATATTTAAAATTAATTCAACTGTTCTATTTCAAGATACATTCATTGGGCATTTATTATTACGTATGTCACCGTTTCCTTATGTAATGTTTAAAAATATTATATCTATTACAATATTCCGAAATGAATGTCTTCAGAAAATGATTACTTGCTAATATCAATAACGTAGAAATATTAAAAGAGGTATGAAAGGCTAATAATATTGTTTATCATGGTTGGTTATACCTTTTGCAGGAAATGAAACGACATTCTATCTGGGGCATAAACATGTTTTGGTCTTTGAATGTATCCTCTAGAAAGCAAAAATACTTCTCTTGAATTTTTTCTTCCCTTCTAACATTTCAAAGAAATATTTTATTTCTGTATCTGAGTCAGTGCTCTCTTTCTAAAGGTTTGCGAATTGAAAAACTGAAACTTCAAAACTTTTTCTTGCTGAAAAGACGGAGTATTTTTTCGTGCTTTCTAGAAAATTTAGCTTGAGTTGGCTTTTCATGGGATATGTTTGAGCTTTGTGTATTTATGGAGTCCCTTAAATGAAAATTCAGATTTCTAGAATTCATGTAGATAGATGTTTTAGCTTTACGTCTAAAATATACATTTGAGCAAAAAAAAAAGAAATCAAACTTTTACTTTAAAATAGATCTTGAATTTAAGAACTAAAGGACAAAAAAATAATATTTTTATCTTAACTTATAAGGCTACAGATGACTGAAAGAATCACTTGGTATGACTGAAATACTTTTCTGTTTTGTTTCTTACACTTGTGCACAAAAATGAAATCGAATGGAAATAATAATTTCGGAATCTTCGAATTTTAATTATTACTATGTAAAAAATATTCATGTAATAAATTAAAATTATTATCTACTGAACCTTCAAGGTTCTCTCATATACCAAAATTAATCTTTCTTAACTTTCAGAATGTACTTAAAATAGTACTGATGAGAACGAGTATCGTATTTAATGAAATTAAGTAAATAATGAAAATAATATTTACTACCAAAATTTAATCTGAATAATAGTATTGTATTTTACTCAATGTGCATCGCAAAATATCGCTTCTATTCCTAATAGAGTTCTTATTAACCCTAAAGTTCTTAGTATACCTTATTAACCCTAAACCCTAACAATTTGACACCATTCACCACTTAAGGCATTTGCCTTAATTGGTGAATGGTGTTAAATTGTAATGTTTTATATTAATGTTTTCATCAGTTGCAACCAGATTGCATATTTCTTAAAATATGAAAAAGAATAGGTTTCTTGATTTGTTATTGAGAGAGCTTGATAGCACTGACTGACAGTTACTCTGCTTATATTCCTCTGCTGGTCAAGTTTAACTGATCGACTTAGCCAATTTTGTTCGCCAATTTTGCTTCTCAAAAACTTTACACGATTAAATAAATCGCGTTAATTTTGCATTTCGATCTGAACGTGTTCTGTTTCTGTTAAACCTTTTCCATTTGCGTAATCGCAGGTTTACGTGTATAAAAATAGCCGTTATTTTTAAGCATTTACATTGAGTTTACGAGCATTTACACGAGTTTACATTATAATCAATACCTGCTTTGAATTAAAATATTTCATTTTCTCTTGAGCACTTTATGCTATCTTTTCTGGGGAAAAGGCAATAGATTCAAAAATTATGCATTCAAATTGAAAAACAAATGAATGTTTATTAAAGAACTCTAATACGAGTTTTCTTTGGATACGAAAGTTTCAAAGCGTGTCTAAAATCCATTTAATTAAATTTGGTTGCAATTAAAATACATTTACTACTTGCAATTAAATTTTTAATTACTACAATATTTATATTACTATAGCAGTATTTTCAGTTACAATTAAATGTGGTTATACAATGGGTTACAACTAAAATAATTTGGTTTGCAAACTTGCTGTGTTGGTAGATGTATTACAATTTAAAATCTTAAACTCAATATTTTAAATCCAATTTAAAAGCCTTTCTCCTAAGTATAATTTATGATAACACTTAACGTCTAAATTCTGCCTAAGCTCTGTGACAAATTAATTAACAAACCAAAGTGTAAGATGAAAGATACCGAGTTATTTAGTTGATATCTTATTTAACATTTTCCTGACGAAAGGTTATGTGAAGCTGATGAATGTCAGAAATTTCGAACTCAAAACAAAAGTTTATTAGCATAAAATCGTTAACCTATGCAATCTATGATGATTAAAAATATAAACCTGTAGATTAAAAATACCGTAATCCACAGGAGGAGATTTTATAGCAAACTGAAGATGTAAGTACTATCAATAATTCTTAAGTTATTTTTCTATCTTATCTAAATCCAAATCATCTATCTGGACCAAGTACATAATCTCGAGTGCTTTCAGTATATTCTCTTCTCCATCTCTAAGCGATATACATTACGTAATGAGAAACTTCTCAGTAAAAGTGGTGCAGATATTTAATTATCGTAAGTGCTTTTAAACTTAGACTCTAAACTTCTGAGTATCATAGTTCAAAACATTTTCTTGAAGCTATTAATTAACATTTATAAATTCCTTTTACGTGCAATTCGAAAGCAAGCTTTTGACTATATTAAAGAAATCAGAAAATTCTTAAATGATTCATACTTATATTTCGAAATGCATACTTCCGTGTCCATTTTTGCGCAGATTTTAAGTATAAATTTATTCTACGAAAAAAAGATGTTTAGAATAAAAGACACAAAAGACATAAAAATAATTGTTTCCGTTACATTTTGAATGTTTCCCTCTCTTAATGATATTCGTTGTGAAACTGCGAATTCTTTGGAAAATTTAATGAGATCGTAGTTTGTGTATTCTTAAAGCGAAACAAATTAATGAGTGTATTGAATTTTTGCCTTTATCTTTCAAGTCGATCGTAAATTATTTCAAATCGTTAGGAGCAAATGAGAAGATTTCGAGAACTCGACAAATATTCTAAATAATAAATAATATTGCTTTGAATTTGAAACTCGGAATATCAAAGGGATGTGTTGTGTTTGCTTATAAATTAACTGCATTAGGCTTGATTTCGTTTAATACGCTTACTGCTGAAGCGAAACAATGCATGAAGGTACAAACACTAACTATCCATATAAGTTATGCAGATAAGCAGAAAGATATGTTTTGATAAGAAAAATGTTTTAATTCTATGTAGGTGTTTCGATGCTGTAACTTAATATCAGCTTTTATTTTGTTAGATTATTTATAATTTGGATAATATTCTCCAGAATTAGTAATTCCTTGTAACCATGGCATATCTGAAAAAAGAATAAAAATTATTTCAATACTCAGACAAGTTGCTAATAGGATTAATATTTAACATTTTCTTATGATGAACACTACATTGTTTTGATGAATCTTAATTTAAATTTGATTGTTTATTTATGACAAACGTCTTGTGCTACATGTTTGTGGTAGAAACAATATTAGATTTTGCATCTTTGAATCTTTACTGAGTGAAAATAACTTCTTAATCTTTACTGAGTGATCACTTGTATGACAGCAAAATTCCGCCCAAGCCTACGAAATTCCTCGTGGCAAGGAGCGCTCAAGTTACGTCTATCGTTGGCAACAGCCTTGAGCACCCTAGAAATGACACTGCTATTTTGCTCAGTTCCGCCCGCAATTTTGAAGGAGAGCACCCCGGGGGGGGGGGAACAGGTTCGAGGGTCTCTCACCAAACCACACGAGAGGACTTTCGGTTCGCCGCATATTTAAAATGCCGCCATGCAACACCGACACTATACATTTACAAACATCCATGCCTTCTCCGGGATTCAAAACCGGGCCCTTTGGCACGGCCGACAGCGATGCTAACCACTATACTGGTTGGGCGGCGGAAAATAACTTATATTTACATAACGCAGCAGAAACTACGCATAAATACTAATTAGTCCAATTATCATTTCCACTCTGAGATCGGACAGGGACATAATTATCAGTGTTAATCAACCAAAAAAATAAAGAAGTTCAGTGTAAAAATTAACACAAATAAATAAAAAAAAACTTAGTTTGTTTCATTACAGTTGAATTCACCGTTATCAAAACATTGCTGTTCTAATGAACATAATACGAGAACATTTACGTAGAAACTGTAGTGCTTCACGGGGAAATTGGAGTTCTTAACTGAAGAAAAGAAATTAGAGGCTCGGAGTAGCTTCTCCATAGCAATGATATAACTTCCATTCCTTTCCTACCCAGAAGCGTAGGAAAACTTATTTTATGCCTAATCTCTCTTTTTTCGTCCAAACTTTTCATGTTACACGTGAAGCCCTACATCTTCTGTTATGTCTAATGGAGTAGCAAAGCGTTAGAAAACTTGGATTATGCTCCAACTAAATCGCTGTCAATGATAAGATTTTGCTCATTAGTGTTAATTTTTGAGTTGGTCATCTTCATTTATTTACTTTTAAATTGAACAAAATTAATGTTGCTCAAATTCGAGCTTTTATTCATCAACTGCAAGCTGTCTTCAGCTATCGATATTCAATGGAAATTCCTTATTTATTAAATTCATGTTATTTACTGCAACAAATCCATCGATGGCCTTTTAAAGGAATATTTTGGGACATGCGTTTCATAAGAGTAACTTGATCTTATTTACATTGAAAGGGAATATAAAATTTCATGCAGTTAGGGCTTGGTATCAGAATCTTTCCTGGTTCTAACCTTAGGTAAAGAACAATGCTAGGTGGCTTTATCGGATTTATTGGATTTTATATGTCACTTTGTACATTAAGGAACTAAGAATAATTTAAACTCTGGGGTGTTGTTCTATCATTAAAGGAAAAACTAATTTTGGTACTTTAATATTGTTTAATTCATATTTGAGGCTTAAAGATACTTTATATAATGCAGTTAGAAATTTTTCAAATTTTTCACGTCTTTTTATTATTCTATCTCTATGTATTATCTTATACGCAGAAACGTATCTAAATGATACATTCTGCAGAGGTATACTTTCGTCGACTACCGATTTCTTTCACGATAAAAGTGAAAAGTGAGTATTATTTCTCAAAACCGAAAATTAATGAGAGACATTTCGAGAAGATTAAATACTATGCAGAAAGCTTTAAAAGAAGTCATGCCTTTAAAAGTCTTTCGTTACATCCACTATTTTTATCCTAGCATTATCAAGCTATTTTTGTCAGTCAGCTTTTCACACATAAGCACACAGCATAACAAAAGTAACACGGTTGTTTAACTTGCGCAATACTTGATTTTCAGTGCAATTCTACTGATTCAATAGATGGAAATGTAACAATATTCACATTATAAAGATTAAAATGACAGCTAAGACAAATTTGTTATTGGAATTTTCTTTCTAGTCTAAGACTTCTTGGTTTAAAATACGAAAGTAGAAGCTATTACTTAGTTACAAAATGGAATAAATGAGTTTGTAAGCAAAATATCACATAGCAGAGTTTACTAATTTCCGATAATGTGCATTGTAAAAGTATATGTGAATGAATGACAATTTACTGTGCCATATTAACATTATTAATCATATATTGCAGTCATAGATTATTATAACAACACCAAACGTCTGTGCATGGAATAATTTAGCATTTAGATCCGTTAGGAAATTTTTTACCGGCATATTTTTTATGTTTTTTCTTTTAAATAATACTAATACTCGTAACAGTTAGTTTACTTCAAGTGTCGGTCTTTCTCTGAAATGAATCCATTATCACATTTTAAAAAAACATAATTTAGAAAGTGCGTCAATATTTATCATTTGTCCAGTTACATTTTCGTTATTATTTAATACTTAAAAATTAGAAACGTTGAAAATACGCAAGATATCTATAGAAATAAAAACATAGTTTTATAAAATATCCGCTAAACGCATGTAGGGGAAATATTCCGTGGAGATAAAGAATATTGTTGTTCTCCAGTGTAATCTTGAATGAGCTAAAAAAATATAGATATTTCCGTTTAGAATTCGATAACAACTAGCTAGAAAATTCACTGCTGCATTCTAAACTATTGTCCAAAATGATGATCACTGAATCTAACAAACGGTGAGAAAGAAATCATCTGAAAGTTCGGATACTTCATAATATTAAGCGTAATTGTTTTCTAAGAAACAGAAGAAAGATACCAACGTATACAAGTGTGAAGGCAAGCCTCCACATAAGATGCTAACTGCAACCGACACTGATCACGAAGCGAGATTGAAGGACGGAACCGGTTTCTCGCTCTTCTGCTGCTGGCGCTCGTCGAGGTAGGACGCCCTTCTGGGCAGTCCTGACCGGCGGAGATGTTGTTCATTCCTGGTTGCACGACTTAGCCAATTTTTCATCATTTGAAGTTTCATCTATGTACATCCATATTTAACGAATTCCTGAGGTAAAATGCCTCATATTGCCTTGCATCGAGAACCATCCTCTGACAAAAATTTGTTACGGAAAGAAATTTCGTGTTGAATTTCATCGGACTCTTGTTCGTTCCAAGAATTCATATTGCCACGTGTTACTTCACGTCTGAACTCCGGACTGGTAAATGCATCTGATTTAATTTCATCGTATTTCGAAGTGACTTTATTTTGAGTAACTCTATTGAACATGCTGTCAGTGCAAGGACAGTACACGCGCAGATGATTTAAGATTCTTCTGGACTTCGTCCAGCACTCACGAGTAGCTTCATGCATGCCTTGTATTAGTTATTCCATCTGGCATAGTGTATTTTTTTAATCTATTTCTTTTACAGTCTGGCTAACTAATAAATTGTAATTTGTTTCAACAAGATCATGTAGCTTTCTTTGGGGTAAGTTATATTCTTGTTTTTGTACTTCCTAGATCACACATTTTACCCTTACAGTCCTCTCTAGTATTATAGGTTATTGCGGTAACACAACGTTTAATATTTATTACCTTCACAGTTCTTACCAATATATTTCAGGTTATCACGGTTTGTTAGGTACACCTCATTACTACATTGCTGCCGTGAACTCAAGCACACATTTTCTCTACAACAAGACTTCCTAGTACATTGCAAATTTATAATTCTTCATACTATGTAAATGTATTCGATAATTTATAATTTCTGTGTTCTTTCAAAACATGTACTGTTCGTATAGTGATCAGCAGTTCATCCCTATAATACTGCCATAAATCAATACACTGTAATGTAATATAAAGATCTCACATTCCATTAACTTTGACTATTCTACATTTAATCTTGATATTGTAGGGATTTATATTTATAAAGTCTATGCTTTCCTTCCTATAAGCCTTCATTCCCCTATTGTCAATACTAGAATATTTAAATTTGGTAGCGCGCGTGAAGGAATGCAAATTTTACCATTAGGAGAAAAGGTTTAAATACTGAGTTGTAGAAGAAAGTGACAAAATAATGGGCAAGCACTGTACCCTTGTAGCATGAGCTACTGTTTCTACATTTATTGTTGGTTAAAGTAAGGTTACTGCTTTTACTTTGGTGCCACGGGACTTCGACGCGGTTTTAGGTAGCATGATAATCTGAGCCCTGAGGAGACGTCTACTGTTGTGTTAATATTTTTGAATTTTAGTTTATCTAGTTAGTTGAGTTACCGCCCGAGTTAGGCGTAATATAATAGCGTCAAGTTGACACATTGAGAATTTTAAAGACTTAAATAAAGGGTTATTTTAACCCTTCTCCTGTCTGGTTCCTGCTCCTACTTCAGCTGCCATTCTGAAAATTAAGTAACCAGACATTACAATATGATAGTTTGTCAGGACTGAGTGTTCTGTAAGTATTTTTGGCAAACATTGTGAAGTAACTCCTTAAAGCCCTGATCTGGAACAGGGAGCTGAAATTAGCTTTGTTCTGGTGTAGATACTGTGCTGAACAATAACTGCACTTGAAAGGGATTTAAAATCCTCTTTTATTAAATCAATATTATTTACACTTCCCAACTCCGGAGGGATACAGAAAGTGAAAGACCACACTTGGGCCTAACGTAACAATCAGATAAATTTAAACTAAGCTAAATGTAAATTTAATTAAATCCTTGCTCACAGAGCTAAATCGCGGAGTTGGCCTCTAACTAAATGGTGCGTAGCAAGAAATACTAATACTAGCGCACTTCAATTTATTTCAATATGCAATCCCGTAGTAAGCACTATGGCTTATAATTTTAGCTGCTAGCTGGTCAGGCGAACGTCGAACAGAATGACCGTGAAACAGAGAAGAGTTAGAAAGATTTAAATTAAAATAAAACTTTGTTAGTTTAACTAAAACCTTACAAGTTGAAAATGCTTATGGAAGAGCCTGACATATTCTAGCACGTTAGTTCAATATTTGTGCTCGACAGATCACTTACTAAGGTCCGATGAGGCGATCTCACCAGCAAATCTTTTCCCGTGTGATACACATAAAATGGTTTAGTTTGCCATGAATCGTCTTCGTTCTCTCTCGCTTCATTATCCGTCATTTGTGGATGTCATGTGAGGATATAGAGACATCTTCATCCCAGTTTATATTGCCATAACATTCTGTATACCATTGATATCATTTATGCATAAAACTGTAGTATTTGATCTCACCACTTTCCATCAAACCTTGAAGAGTCGCCACACAGATCTTTCAAATCTATTCATCAGTAGAGAGTATTAATTAACTCCACCGGTTTGGCAGCCATACTTTTATGGTTCATGTTGACAAAGGTCAACTCTTTCTGCAGTTTTGTTCCTATCTGTATGCTATTTCCACAGTGTTCTACATGTAAGTGTCATAATTTTCTGCTGCATAGTTGTGATGCAAAACAATGTAGTATAAATATCTTTTAAATTAATATATTAATCGTGAGATATTAAAAAATGTAAATTAGTTAAATGTTTACATGTCAGTTTATATCCCCTTACTTAATTGAGATATTCTAGGATAAAGAACTTAACACCACCTTTTAGACTAAGCTGCCAAAAATAGGGCACATGAAATCGATTAAATAGGATGCAAAATGGGTGAAATGATAAATTGGAATCATCCCCCACGGGGATCGATATATCGATTGTATGTGCCCCCTTTCTCACAAACTGACATTAAATTTACATTAGAAGAGGGAATAATTTCCCATCTCCCTCGTTTAAAAACGAAAACTTGGTTTTACAAGTTGAGCGGTCGGAAGACACTTTTTCATTTTCATTGTCAAAAATTCCCGGCAATTTATAATCGTCAATTCATCTTTTTTCCTCACACACTGCTGTTTTAGTTAGCTATTTCTATTACGTGCATTTTTACACTGCCATATAATTTAAATTTCAAGAAATAAAAAAAACCACGTGTATAAATAATGCCAGTTAAACAGATCAATGGTTAAGTGAACACATCTAAGTATTCATCAAACGGTAATAATCAAATGTGAATTTCAGAATGTAATGAGAAAAAGCAGATTTTATTTTTGTTGCAAAAAAGCTACCATCAGATCTTTGATGTAAATAATTTAGTATTGTGTATAATTTGAAAGAATACAATCCCATTATTTTAAATGTTTTCATTAAGCAAATCTTAGTTTATTAAATTTTAGTCAAAAGTATTCATGAAAGTAGAGTGGGAAGAATTAAACTGAGAAGTCCAAACTGGTGAAATTGAAGAATGTTACTAGTCTAATCAACATATTCGATAACTGTTTTGATGTAGCTAAAATATTTTCCTTGACTAATCAATTTGCAAGAGATTGTACTCGAACATTTATTTTACATTATTAGTCCGAAGGAGAGTTAGCGTTGAAGGGCTATTTTCGTTGAATCAATTTAAAATTCTGAATCACTTATTAAAATGCTGCCACCAAATATTATCGCCCTGTATTACATTTAAAGAAATTAAATAATGAAAAATCTACATGAGTGTATGCACGTTTTTCGAATTGTGAAAAAACGACGGTAGATAGAACCATCTAATTTTAAATTACGTAATTCTCTACCCGGATATGGAAATGGTTTGCATAAAACTTATAAAGCGTTTTCTGCCTCATTTCAGCATGTCTTCCTGGTGTAACTGGAAGCATAGTCAACGCGTATTCGGGAGGTCCGAAGTTCGAGTCCCGGCGAGGAAACTGCAATATTTATTGTGTTTCCAGCATCAAAAAACCTAATGACTCTACAATGGCGTCCAAACTAAAAGAAGGCGGTTGAAAATAATTCGTCACCACTAGGATTTGGGGATTGGTTTGCCTAATCAAAGCCGTCCTTTAAAAGAGGGAGAATAAAAGATAATTTTTCCTTCCTTCTTCCAGCATGCGTTTGTGGTGTAACGGTAGCACACTCGGCGCGTTTTCAGAGTTTCAGGTTCGAGGCCTGGCATGGACATTGCACGATTTACACATGTTCTATTTCAAAATAGCCTAATGACTGCTCAAATTAATCAACTAAATCAACAGGTTTGTTTTAATCAAATAGAAGGACTTATGACGGTTCCTGGGTATACAGATCTCAGTTTTAAAAGAACAAAGTTTTAGAAGATACAAAGGTGTCAGCTAGTTATTATCGTATTCCTAACAAATAAAATATTGCATACCTTAATTACCTTCAGAGAGTGGTCATTCCCGATTTTTACATTCTTTACCCTTTCTTAATGTTGCAGTTTACAGCAAAAGGTTTCACGTTTTTGAAATAGTACAGGACACTTGAATTCTTCGCACAGGAAAACTTAAATTTCTGGAAATATTGCTGATTCATAAATCAAACAGGCAAACAATATATCCGGTTAACTTCGGTTAATATTTTTAATCAAATGGCGGGCACTTGCCTTTTCAGCACTGGTCATTCGTAAGGCCAGAAGTGGTGGCCATTTTATTGTGGAGGCACGCACCTAATAGGAGACCACCGTTACCTCCTATAAGGGGACAGACAATTTATATTCATATCTTCTCCGAGATTCGAACCCGGTCTCTTCGGTATCGCAGTCAGCTCCTCTAACCACAACACCTTCTGGGCGGCATCGGTAAAAAGTGTAATTAGGTTCAAATTTTGCTAAACTTTTTTATTCAGTATAAAGAAAATACAAATTGTAATTTTCAAATCAAATAGATGGCTAAACACCAGAAATTCTTATCATGCCCACTTCAGTATTATTATTTGAAATACTAATTCTCTTTGGCGTTTAATAATGATTTCAACATCAAAAACTTTCGGTTAAAACCGGTTTAATAATGTTGTACTTATAATATAATAAATATTTAATTTTCCTTCTCCACAGCTGGAAAATTTTCGCTCTTTTTACGTTCGCAAGGATGTTAATATGGAGAGCATAGCATCTGCGAAGAAAAGCAAAAAGGATTAATACAGGTTATAGTTTATAGAGGTAGGCCGGAGGGTCTTTTACGTCTAACAGGTGTGCGGTCATCATTCCTTCTTCCTTCAGACCCCGAAAATAAAACGCATCTTCAGGCTTACACTGCTCAATTTTAACTCCTCGCGATTCTCTGGTGAAGAAGAGAAAATTCAAGCAAATTAAATTAAGCAAAACAGTTTAGTTTAAACACCATTAAATGTAAAACAAAAATCAAAATTTACACTTTTAAGGCCTTAAGAATAATAACCGCTTATTTCAAACCAAAAAAACGGTAAATAGTTCAAAGAAATAAAATCAAACCAAACTTAAATTAAGAATTAAGTTTTCATGCGAAATTAAATATAACATGATTTTCTCCTTGAAAGTTATGGAAAGAGATTAATCGTTACCAATCACAAATTTAAGTAAAACAATTAAAATTCGTATCACAAATTTTAACTCTTAAAATATTGAAAGCAATCAATAAATTCAAAGTAAAAAAAATTATACCAAATTAAATTAAACCACTTTAAAAATTAAAAGCTAGTCAGTTACAAAAGGTAATATCAAATTAAATTACCTAACAAGTTACACAATGATATGTAGATAAATATATATAGAGAGAGAACGAGATAGCATTTACAATTGGTCCTGCATATGTTGGTGTTGGGGTTTTTGGCACACATAAGCATGAGTAATAAGCGTATTTTACATAAAGTACACCTGTAAGGTTGGCGTTTTTAACACATGCAGGTACTAATAAGTATTCCTACATGGCTTCATATTTCACATTTATTACTCGTTTGGGAACTTTTGCTATACATTAATATATCATTTGGATATGATCTATTTTGAAACCAAAATCGGGCCATCATGAATACTTTTTGGTACCAGAATCGGGGCATCATGAATACTTTTTGGAACGTTTTAAAGCAAGGAACGAGTGGAAATTAAAACATGTAGATTGCAATAATATAATTAAAAAGCTATTCGTTATGCTTTTAATAATAATATTAAAATGTTTGAAACTTTACTAAGCGAAAACTTCAATGCAACACAATGTAAATGTTACACTGCAATTTCAATAGCAAAAAGAAAAACGAAACGAAAAAAACCTACAACCTTATTTTTACAACCAGGTAGTCTCATCTAGAAGCAGAATAGTAATCTGAAATAAATAATACGTTATAGTCAAAAACTAAAACTTTGGAGATGAAATATCTGTTAGATGTCAGCCGCATAGGAAAAACAAAATGTGAAAAAGGCATTATTATGAATAATCCTTAAATATTTTCTGTGAAAGTAAAATAAGAAATAGATCTGAGGACTAGAAGAAAGTTTCTAATTCTTTGCTAACTGGAACTATTTAGATATTAAATGGGTATTACGATCGATCAGAAGAAAGTCATAATATTCTAATTAAAATGTCTACTTTTTCATTGTTGAAATTCTTGTACTTTTGTCTGAAATACTGCACGTAATTACATAATTTTGATTGAGAATCGCTATTACTTTATTAGAAATTAACACCCTTCTTAATTTCTTCGAAATTTTAGGCCAAAGGACAGTCATTTGGAAATAAAATAACCATATTGAGTATTTTTGTACTTTGATGATTTAAATGATTTTAAGAACAAAACCCTGAATAGCATACTCTTCTTTCTTTCTGCTTTTTTATCCTTCCAAATGCCACTATCAAGCAAGGAGTTGTGATAAGTCCTTGAAAGGTTTGAAGTGGCAAAGGTTCGGGAGAATTCTGAGGAAGATATCCATTATTTGTTATGAGTATTATGATGCAGCGAATTCAGTTACAACGAAGTAAAATTAAACATGAAATTTAAAACTTAAATATAATTACAGATACTTATCAAGATACTTCAAGAAAGAAATATCTACCATTGAAAAGATTGCTTTCCTGGCAGGAGTTAGTTTTAAAACCGAAAATGAGGAAAGTGTAGGAAAATGACTAAAGAAGGTAAGCATTCTAAAAGCCATGCATGTATCTTATGACCAAATATTCTAGGTGCAGGAACTGAAAAAGCTTAGTAGTTTTAGTTCACAATGTCAGAGCAATTTCGCACTAAAT
The DNA here is from genome assembly GCA_000611955.2 of Stegodyphus mimosarum. NCBI lineage: Eukaryota > Metazoa > Arthropoda > Arachnida > Araneae > Eresidae > Stegodyphus > Stegodyphus mimosarum. Next base: position 518,186 of record KK119304.1, on the reverse strand, counting down.
TAGTTCTTTAATATTTATGTATGGCGATCTGAAGTAACATGCATTGCAAATATGCCCTATTTCATAGAGCTTTCGCAGTAAACGGAAGAAACCTGTTTTATATCTTTAGTCTTTATTATTCAAATACGAGGATATTTAATCGGAAAATATTTGTGCCAAGTTACTTCAAAGTAATTGCAGAAAGCATATGTGAAATACAAGTCTCCAATGCAAGACTTTCGTAATGTTTCTATTGAAATTGAATATTCCTAACAGAGGTATAACTCCGATTTCACACTGCAGTAAAATAACACAGACAGTCAACTCAAATAGAGTAAGGATTTTCCAAAGCTTGGCAGTCATTTCAAGATAACATTTCAGAGAGTATTTGCAATTATACCAAGTGCTTTCAGAAATTTTCCTCAAGTTGAATTTTGTTTTGCGTCTAAGATATTCAGACAATCTCAGATATATTTCAAATTATTCAAAACGTTGTCATCTAATCAAATACGTGAGAGGAAACATTTCTGTTCTTCAAATTCAGGTTCGTAATATATAAAACTGATTGTTTCTTTAAATCTATAATTAAATTTTCTTCAGTTTATTTCTCGCGGAAAATGCATTCTATAGGTTGCTTTTATTTCTGACTTTTAAAACACGCAATTAAAATTAAGGCTTTCATAGTTCAAGAGAATACTATGAGATTTAAAGTAACTTTATTAATCCAGGAATCAAGCTATAAATGGCCTAATTTACGGACCATAGCTGGGTTAAGAAGTGTGCGTGACATATACAGAGCGTGCGCTGACCAACAGTGGTAGCATTTCAATTCCGTTTTTCCATTCTCATTTCAATCGAGAACACCCCATACACTATGCATCGACCAGGAGTCATCTGACCTACATTAGAAGTTATAGCCTTGCAATATGTTCAGCCACAGAGAAAAGCCTCCTAATTACCCAAACAATGCTTGATTATAAATCTTATCGCTCTTATAAACAAGAGAGTTGCTCTCTCAAGCATTCCAGTCCGTTTTTTTCTGGTCAATTTATGTAGTATTTCAGCGTGTGAGTTTTCAGTGCTGAAGTTATCCAAGATAACGTGTAGAGTCATTAGGTTATAGCGATGCTAGAACATAAAAAAATTGGCGATTCACCGGGATTCGAACGCCGGACCTCCAGAATACGCTTCTGCATGCTTTTAGCTAGACTACAAAGGCATGCGGAAGGGAACGAGAATTTACCTTCTAACCATACTTATTTTAGTAATACTAGTACCTTACCTAGAATCTAATTATTTTACGTAAGGCGTGAAGAGGTCTTGTTGACTTCGAAACTGTTACAATGATGAATGCAAACATTTTACATTTTAGAGATTTTCATTGTTATTAAATAAGCATTCTGCTCAATTTGTGACTACCCTATCTTGTTTGCGATTCTGACAGAAGCAGTTCTGAAGACAGTGATTTTTGTCCTGACGGCGAATGTAGAATAATTATATCACGTCTGTTGCTAAACGTGATTTAGCTATGTGTTTCGTTTTCTTGATTTTTGAAAATCAAGCACATTCATTGAATGACATAATTCTAGGCTCTTTCCTTTATTACCAGTAGTTTGAGAGGACCTTCAGGGTCTGGGATTTTATGTGGTACCTTTAAGAAAAGGTAGTAAACCTCAGATGTTCTGGTCAAATCCGATGTTTAAAATCTAACCTACCGTGGAGACTAAATGTACTTGATGATTGCCATATCGTAAAGGATGATAATCATTACATCGATGTAACTAATACTGAAATGACTGGTAATCTGTATATAATGGATAACACCTTTTTAGTTGAAATTTTACAGCACATTCTGTTTGAGAGACTATTTCATTTGAGATAAATACTCATTTACACTATTCAAGTTACATAAATGAAATAAAAATTAATTATAAAAATAATTTATGTTACAGCGTTGAGACAATTCACAGTAACATTACAAACGTATAATGTTACATATTAACAGCTATATTATCCTAAATATTCATGAAGGAATAGAATTGGAAATTTTTTCTACAACGACCAATAATTCTTTTTTGAAACTCTAGTGTGAATTATGATCCTTAATTTGTCAGCCCTGACTTTTCTAAATATTTCAGAACATATGAATTTTTCAAAAGATATTTTTCATAACATAATGCCTAAAATTCCGTGGAGCTAAAGATCAAATAAAAAGAAGTTATAGATTTCTTCCAAAGTTTGTCATTTGTATCATATTTTTCTTAAGGTCTCTGTCGAGTTTTAAAATATAAAAATGCATTTTCACCTTGAGATTATCGAGAATTCTTTTATATTCTAAATCCGGCAAAATATACCGATACTGTAACACGAGGAGCGATCTAAACATTTCAATCAATAGCCTTGCACTCTGCTCAGTTGCATGCTTTCATACATTTAATTTCCAAAAGCCTTTGCTGAGCGTTTGAAAACAGAGATATTTTCAATATCAATCAAAGAATTTTTCTCCGGATATCCAGTTAGCATTGTCGAGCGGGATCGGTTTCTCGACTGAATACCGGAACGCTCAATCTCCTCAATCGCCCGCTTAGAGTCGCCCAAGTCTTCACTTAGGCGATTAAGCTTCTCTTTTGATGTAAAAGACCTCACTCAGTTGCCCTATAAAATGCGATTGAACCGAAAGCGGCCAGGAAGGAGGGGGGACGATGCGAGGGTGGGATAAAAATAAAAGAAATATCTGACAGCCGATATCGGAAGCCTCGCTACGGAAGAATAAAAAATAATAAAAAGAGGAGAGGAAAAGATCGAAAGAATGAGATGGATATAGTAAAAAGGGAGGCTCCAAAAAAAAAAAAAAGAATTTTCCCTCTCTCTGTTGCGCTTTTACGCCTTTTTATGGAAGGAAGAAACTGTTGAAGATGTACCAGGAGAAAACTAAATCTGATTGTACTGTCTGCCTCCGAGGTTCTGAAATGCGCAATGCATTTTCAGGTCTTATCCTAAAAATAGGCAATCTCAAGGCAAAAGTCCATTGCAATGTTTCAGGAGAAGAGCGGATTATGTCGGGCTGTGCCAGGTAAATTTTTGCACTTGACTCTCGTACTAGCTTATGAATTCTTCAGTTTCTGAATTTTTTCCAACTGACAATACAATTAAATATTGTTATACATTATCATCATTTTCTGTAAAGTCTGAGTTGATTTTTTTTTCAATTAACTTGAAGTTTGAATTACAGATTTTCCAAAGCTTGTTATTTCGGTTATTAAGTCAATATGCAAATCAACTTACAAATCCAGTAAACTATTGCCTGAAAATGGATCTTCGTTGAAAATGTAGTTACATGTAAGCCTGCGTAATAGCCTTCAGGGTCCTAAAAATACTCGTATCATATAAATTACTTTCAGCGAACGAAAGAATCAACGAAAAAGAAGATTTGCTTGCAAAAGTAAAAAAACATATTTATATATAACGGTTAGAAATATATAAAACCTTTATACAAAACTTTTATATAAACTGTTTTATAACTAAAATTTTTAAATCTAGGATAAGTAAGTTCATTTAAGTAATTATTATTTAATGTTTTTTTTCGTCATCATTACTAATTATCATTAAACAAAGGCTTTTTTTGGTGAGGGAAACGAAATTTTCTTGTCGTTTAAACTTTATCAACATAATCTTGACTTTAATAAATTTAAATTTTTTTAAGTTTGTGTTAATCAAGATTTCGTGGCTTAACGATTATGTCGTGCTTTGATGTGCTATTGTACCGAATATCAGCAGTTCTGCTTGAGTTCTCACTAATGATAATTTTCCTAATCCCTGGTAAACTGTTTTAGAGCGAATTAATATTACTAGAGCATCGTGTCATAGGCGCTAATTTTAACCAGTTGTGGCATCTTATTAAAAGAAAGCTGTGTCATAAGCGTTTTGAACTATCCGAAAAATGCTTATTTAAATTTAATACATAACTTACTGCTAAAGAACAGCTGTGAAAGAGAAATTAATAAATTATTTAGTGAAAGTGATGGTTTTGTGTTTTAGTGAGTTATAACTCTCAAGCCACAAAATTACATTGTAAACACTTATAATTCTTACGCTATGTAGCATTAATCTGTTATAACGCTGCTTGACGTATCATGATTTCAGTTGTTACATGCGGGCTAGTAAAGCTTATGTATATCATGTAATCAAGGAAAGGGACGAAGTCTAAATTTATTATTTCAGTCGTCAACTGAATGTTGTAATCAAACATGGGATCGAACTGGTATAATAATAGAATGTATTTTATCTTCATTTGAGTTTGGTTTAATTGGTTTATTAAAGTAACCAAAGCATGATAGGGGTATCTGGAGCTTAAGGTGAGGGAGCATTTCGGGGAGGCATTCGGAGCGAAACTGCCTCGCATCATGTTACACATGAGACAAACGACGAATACTCCATATGCAGCCACCCAGTTCGCTTTGAATCAAATCCAGATCAAAGTAACAGTATTCAGCGGTTTACCGGCTCATTGTGGGAACAATTTTATTTAAAAAGCAATAGATTATGAATAATTAAACTGCAGTATTTTTGAATTGAAGGTGTGAACGTAGCTCTTTTATTGCACAGTATTTCATTTCATTCCCATATAAATACATACGGTTGATTTCCATACAATCATTATATGTCTTCATTCGTAAAAATCTAAATATTAAAGATGAACACTTTCGGAAAAAATTAATTATTCTTCTGGGAAACGTACAATTTCTGGGAAACGTTAGAAATACTTCTCAAATCAGTCAGTTACTTTTGTCTGAAAGCTTTACTTATGCCCAGGACTAAATTAACAGTACTTCAATTCCTTAGCCATCTACTTCTAAGGAATTTATAAGACACCATAATTTTAAGCATTGCAATTTTAAATCATTTCGACTCTAATATTGCGTAGTAGGCACAACCACCCACTTCAACAATAATAAACGACAATGTACTTATATATGTTCATCAGTTTTAATTAATTAATAGGTATATTTGAGATTTCTTTATTAATGAATTTATTACAAGTCATTGCATCATTTAACGCTCAATATCCAGTGACAAATAGCTAACGAGCAGCATGTTTCTCTGTCAGACTTGCTTATCAAGGAATACTAATGTCCATGTACGTGTCAGAACTGTCTGCTTTCTAATTGACAAGCAATATGATTACTGCATTTACCGAAATGTAATGTGAATAACACATTAGAGTTCTCCATTACGTTTTAAAACATATCCAGCAAAGTCAGCTTTATGCATAAAAACCTCTTTTGCAAATGAATATTAGTGTCTAAATCTGTAAAAACAAATTGACAAAAATTTGAAAGGTTATAATCCAGAACTGAAAATCATACTAAATTTAGAAATACTTGCTTAATAATCACTCTTTTCTAAAGAATAACCATCTGGGTATTTTAGGCGTTTATAAAAGCATAATAATAATACATTCTTCATTTTGTTTTTGGTGCAACTTGGTACTTTATCTTAGGTTGATTGCATTTAATTAATTCACTGAAGGAGCTGAAATGCATTATGCAGGCTGCGTCGAAAATTGAATAACTCATGCTCGATATTTAAAATTTATTATACAATTTGAGAAAAACTAGAATATTCAGTAATGCAAAGAAAGTACTGTGTGGCAGAAAACAGAATACTCTAATTTACTTGTAATGCATTCTGACATATAAGACTTTAAATATCTATTATTGAGGTAGACAGAAATAAACAGCAATTTATTTACTTAAAGGGTATGTGAAAAAATTAGAATTTTTTAGAATTTTGTTTTAAGGTATATTCTCTCTCCTTTCTGCATGCCTTCCTGGTGTAACGGTTAGCATATTTAGCGAGTATTCGATAGATCCAGGTTCGAGTTCCAGAGAGGGCATTGCTGATTTTTCACTCCTCCAGCATTAAAAAAACCCTTAATGGCACTATATTGACGCCTGAATTAAAAGGAGGCGGATGAAAATTCTTCATCAGTAGCATTTTTCCTAATCCCCAGTCGCCCTTAAAAATGGAGAGTATATAAGGTATTTTCTGACCCTTTCGGCATGCTTTCGTGTTGTAACTACTACCAAACTATGCGCGTATTCGAGAGGTTCAGTTTTGACTCCTGGCGAGGGCATTGCTCAAGAGCCTAATGAGTCTACATAGTTAGAATTTTTTTAAGTAATCAAATACCTCTGAGTTGAAGTACGATCAGTCAAGAAAAATAAATTCTAATTTATTTAAATAAATTCGTGTCAAACGAATAAGCGATTCAGTTAACTTCAAAACTCTAAGAAATAAATATAATCAATCATTACATCAAACTCTTTTAACAGATAGAGAAAACTAAACACTTTTCCTAAAACATCACCCAAACCGTACGCATGAAAAAGAAGTTTGAGTTTTAAATTGACTTTCTTTGTAGTTATTCCATAAAAAATAATGTATATTTAGTGTTTTCTTAGAAGAAGTGTAAATATTCTGGGGAAACATTTAGTAAATTATATTCTCGAGTTATCAAATTTCTTAGATATTCATGTAAGGAAAACGAAATAAGTGTATATTTAAAATTATTATATATTATTAGTGTATATTCGAACTTATTTATTATTTCTTTAAAAAGATTTAGATATTTATTCAATAACGAATTTGCTCCGAGAATCCAAATTCATATTAAAGGTGCTGAGTTGAAAGTTTTGCTTTTTGTATAAATATATCTCAGTTTAATAAATTCTGTTAAAGTGATTGACAAACATATTGCTGATGTAGAAACTAATCTGTTAAGTTGATAACTCTGTTCCAAAGCAAAATACAGCCTATTAATTCGAATAGAACAGATGTAATAAATTATCGGTACTTTTTTCGTAATTCGACTTACTTAAAATTTCACATAAAATATCTATGGTATGTTGCAATTTTGGCAAAATATGAAAGCGGTTCACTTTTCAGTCATGCCGAAATAAGTTTGCAGGTGATAGATGTAATGGAATGCGAATGGTTTCTTTCTGCGAATTCTTTAATGCGAATGGTGGACTTCCAGACAAACATGACCTAATTCAATATAATTTTACTATCGAATAAAGCAGTTCCAGATACACAATAATTTCTTCACAGGCGATTGTGGGTTCAACAGGCACCCCACAGTTTTGTTTACTCCGCTTATATTTTAGACAGTTGAAAAAGAACCTTAGCGAAGAGGCATGGCTTTTCGAGGCATAACCAAGCAGCAAAAATTATGTTTATCGTAATCTCAGAGCGTTTTGTTTTAATTCTGCACAGCGATTGGGTAACAGTTTTGCATTGCGGTTACTGCAAGGATAATGTGGATATCTTGAAGGATGTGTATTTTTTTAATTAAGAGTTTAAAAATGTATTGCCAATTAAGTATCTTTCGTCTTTTATATTTGATGTACGTTTAGATGCGATAATAAGCAAAATTTGGTTTTAGATACAGAAATAATCTTAAATAATTTTTCATAGTCACAATTAATTCATAATCCTTGATTCATTAAAAATTTGTAATGCAATTTACTTTTTATACTCATCAACGTAATTTATTTAAAATGCAAACAAGAAAATTAGAAGAAAGGAGAGATTTTAATTGTAGACTAGTATAATTTAAGAAAACATAAAACAAATACCTGCTGTTAGTTTCTTGAAAACTGTCAAAAGAGTCAAATCGTCAAAAAGTGTACAGTACTGTAATATTGTGAATGTATAAAATTAAAAATTATTTTTCATTCATGTGAAATGTAAGGTAAAATAGAAATTGTCATCGCAATGTAAAACTTATTTTAAGCTCTTGGCAATCCAGTATAACCTAGTTGTTCTAGTTGTTAAGTGAAATTTTCAATGAAAAGCAGTTCTTGGATTTCAGCTTCATGTGGTGCTCATGCTTTTATACATTATTTGCTCAACTGAAAACGTCTTTCTATGATGAGATGTAATATGAGATTTCTATGTAATATGATCCATATAGAGAGCCCAGAAGTACCGAAGTAATGTTTTGACATTTTTGATTAAACTGATAACTCAAGCAACGAAGTTTAATCTATACCGAACCTTACATAATGTAATACGTTTTATTAATTTAATGTAATATGTTTTACTAATATTACATCTTTGTTGTAATTTATTATCAGATAATATCTGACATTTAACTTTACAGAAAATTTCTGCATCTTTGGCAATCGTAGTTGCTCAGTGTTTTGGGTTTATTACATCAGGTCTTTTGTGCTTTCTCTCAAACAAATACGACCCTAAGTGTTTTCATATTTTACGACATCAGCGATTTTATCTTTTAGTAAAATGCTAGAGTAGCTGTATTTTTCGTGAAACAGATTTAGAACATTCGCTTACTCTAGAATCTAGCATCTTACCATTTCCTTTTTCCTTGCCTGCAAACCTGTTTCATCTCTTTCATAAAATGCACAGAATACTGTAGGTAAAAACGTACTCACAACCCCATCAAATGTCATTATGTTTGAAATTGATACATGGACAGAGAATGTCAATCCCGAAATGATTTATGATGCTTTCTGGGAATATAGACGTCAGAATCTGGAACGGTCCCCAGGGCGCAAAGAGCTATATCATTCAGGGCTTGAATGCTTTATAACACTGAAGTGGGAATGCTTAGCTGTAACATGTTTTGCTATTTGTTTGAGGAATGAATCTTTTCTAGGAATCTCAAAATATTCTTCTCTGTGAGGATGAAATGTACGTTTTAGTATTAACGCTACCCTTGAGATTTAGGACAATTTCTCAGCTATTAAAATATAATGTGTTTGTATAAATGCCTGTTTTATTAAAATATATTTTTATTTCAAAGCTATTAAAATTTATCGTTCGAAGAAAATCCTTATGTCTCAATCTTTTTTATTTATTGAAATATATGAATCTGGCGTTTATCAGATATTATACTTTTTTGGGGGAAAATCTATCGAATAGCTGGCTAAAAGGCAAGATAAAAATGAGTATATTTATTAATAAGTTAACTACAGTATGCATACGAAACTGATGAAACTTTAAAATACAAAAATCTAAAAAACATCATTCGAAAATGCTATCTTACCTCAAATAATGCTTAATGTTTTAGAAAATATAGTCTTTTCATTTGTTAGATATCATTCTTAGTTGAAGAAATAAACATAATGATAAGTAAGGAAAATTAATAACCGTGAAAAAATAGCACAAGGGGCGAAAGATATTATAGCTGCCACCAAAGTATGGTATACCACATTTATTGATAAATCACTTCTTTTATACTTAATAATCGACTATAATTCATTTTCATCGATTAACTGATTAACGGTATTCAATTAATCAATTATTGTAAACACTATGATTAATCAATTATCAATTATTAACATAATTTTTCTGTTAATGGCCGGGCGCTTTATTTAATGGCCATCAGACTCGCGCCATTACAAGGGCCGGAAGTGGTAGCCATTTTATTATGGAAGCCCCTAATTGGTAGCCATCGTTGCCTCCTATGAAAGGAGATACAGTTACAACCATGCTTTCTCTGGGATTCGAGCACTATAGCAATCAGGATCACTAACCACTGTACCAGCTCGACGGTATAATTATAAATAAATATTTAGTAGAATTAACTTCTTGTTGTTAATTATAAATACTCAGTTTTTCATCAAGTTTATTTCGAAGCTCGAAACAAGAAAAATGAACATTGTCCTCGTTAGGATTCGAAATCCGGCCCTTCCCACTGCTAGCCGGTTTGCCATCTCGAACGTTTTAGAGTTACACTACGAGACCATGTGCTAAAACAGGAGAAAACTCCTTATAAATTTTCCATCTACTAGTCGTCTAGCTATGTATTACAACTTATATGAAACTAATTTTTAACAGCGCGCCTTTCTCCTAACTGATTTCTTTTAAAAAAACAGAGCGTTTATACTCTAACAAAGCATTAAGAAAAAATCTGCATTTCTACACCTAACAAGTGCTATATTGAAAGCTAAAAATAGTAATAATAGTTGAAGATATTTTATAATAAATGTGATGAATTAATATGAGTAAATTCTGAAAGCATGGATAATACCACTCGCGTATTGATTTTGTGGCAACCTTTAACAAGTTGCTGCCTTTCAACCAGGTATTTAAATAGCGGGATCTAGAAAGTGAATAAACACCATGTACTGACTCAAGTTTCCTTTAGCGACGTAATGTTCATTAAAGATTTACAATTAAGAGAATGAATTAATTCCTATGAAATAATTAGTATTTCAGAAATATTTTCCTAAATGAAATAAATACAATGTTCCAGAAAGCGGTGGGGCTGCTCACTTGTAACTCACTGATATATTACTCAGAATTTAATTCCAAAAAAGTTATATTACATTAGACTCACTAGTAGTCTTCCATAATAATAATATTATAATAAATCAATAACATTAATTATTATGTACAATGTATTGTTTTTGTCCTTAATTGCCCCCACGGATGTTATGACAATTTCCGGAGGTTGATTAAATACGTCAATCTGAGAGAACTTGGGTTTCAAACAAGGCATTAATGTTTTTACTTTGTAAAAAGGAAGTACTTAAAATATATCGATCTTGAACTCCTCTCGGAAGTTAATAGCATATTTTGAGATTTCATCCCCTTGGATACTTTTTACAAACGTGCAAATTAAATGTTACACTTATATTAATATCTATTTCATTACTGATTTTAAATATCAAAATTGTATTGCATTGAATTATAATATCTAAAAAGGTAATAGTAAATGAGCAGCACATAAATTTTACAATGAACATTTCAATCCAGAAACGAAATCTGATACTACCATATGGTTAACTTAATGCGTTTATTCGCTTATGGTAAGATATGCGAGGGCTATCTGCCTAAGTAGAGGGATGCCATCGGGGAGAATTCTCTGAGGAAAACTGTCTCCTATCGAAGTTAGAGAAGAAAAAAACCGCGAAAACGCCCATATAGCCAGTTCATTGACATAAACGCGAACCCTGGTCGAATTGGGTGTTCAGTCGCTGGTGGACCTAATTATTCCAAAACAATTCTGAATCTATGGCTGGTATTTCTATGTTATAAGCAACAGTAGTTATAATCACTGACATAACCACTACTGCTCACAAAGCAGTCCATAGACATTTATAGTCAGTGATGAATACGAAAGTTAAGCTTCCCTACAGATAAAAATAAAAATAAACTCGGCGGTAGAAACAGCCCTTAGAGAGCCACGGCCGGCAGTGCCCTGATATCTGCTTTCTAGACAATGGGCTCCGGGGTGCTTGTGCGTCTTTGCCTGGACAAGTGGTCAGCCTGTCGCAGGACTCCCGGTGTTTAGTCCCCAAGCGAACTTGGTACTCATTTTATCGACCCCTCAAGGGATGAAAGGCAGAGTCAACCTTCCTGAGCCCGAGGATCGAGCCCTAGACTTATGGTGTTCCTGCCCGATGCGCTAGTCATTGTGCCACCGGGTCGTCTTCCCTACAGATGGTCTTATCGTATTTCTGTCGTAGCAAAAATCTAGTATCCCTGCTGCAAAAATTCTTACTTAGTATTATGCTGAATAAAATCGTAATATATTTTTCAAATAATTGGCTAAATTTCTTTTGTGGTGATTGCATTCATCAAACTTAAAATGTGTAAATGATTTACTCCCATGGAACTCTATTTTTAAATTCGCACAGGTTGTATAGTTACACACTGTTTGCTATCTTCGAATAAATTTTCATCAGTTCTTGCTCTTCGAATAAATTTTAATACTTCGCTGAAGTTATGTGTCATTACTCTCTTAATAGTATACCAGGAAGCATATTTTAATATTTTTTCCCTTTTGAATTTGAAATATCTGCCCTTTGCATGCGCATTTCAGACTGAAGGTGGAAACTGTTTTTGCACTAAATATAAGGACACAATCAATTAAGCTAAGGAGAAAAATAAAACATTGATCACCTTCCATCGCGAGAGAATAAATGAGCACCTAAAAGCCTGACCCGATCATCTTCCATCATCTTAACTGCCACCAGGCATCTCCTTCGATGTGTTTAAACTTTGTAGATTTCGGCAGAGATAACGCGCTTCTGAATGATGAGGTTATAATGATGGAATGATAGCCCTCGCGTGATGAAAATAAAAAGACAAGAGAAAAAAAAGAGATAGCGAGAGTGAGGACAATTACATTTCCTGCCTCTCTTAATGATCTCTCTCGCTCTCTCACTCACTTTGGAGCAGGGATAAAGATAAGCTTCCAGAAATAGAAGTTGGTAAAAATAGAGATAGTAAATGCAACATTTCTAGCTATTAAAAGAGACAGAAAGTGTACATGAATTTGAAATGAGGCAAAATTTAATTATCCATTCAAGATCAATAGGTCATCCTCTTTATAGATGCAAATTTTGAGAAAATAACAAACTGCATGTGATACTATATTTTCTATATTAAAGTAGTTTAAATTTATTTTAACTAACGCACATATTTTGGTATCTCAAAAAATAAAGATACTTATCTTATTTGGGAATAAATAAATAATTAATTAAAATATAATTTAATTCTGCACCAATTATCAAGTTTTCTTATTTTACAGTGTTAACAAAATCCATATTCTCGTAAACATGAATAAAATCTTTTTACAATTCTGAAAAGACGTCATAAAGTTTTGTAAATGCAAGAGAGGGTTAACTATTAACAGCTGTAGAATCCTTTAGGATTTTTTTTTGCAATAGAAAAGATAAGACAACCAACTGTGCCCTTGCCGAGATTCAAATTCCTAACCTTCCGATTTCTAGCTCGACATGCCTTCTAATTATTCCACGAAAACCCTCAAGGAGAAAAATTTTACATTCAACCACCACTTACGGAGCGACTGTAGAAGCGGGAATCCAATCCCCAAATCCTATTGGTGACGAGTTTTATCATCCACCACTAGTTTAAGTGCGCCTGTAGAGTCTTAGAAACTTTGAAGATGGAAAAGTGAGATAACAAAGTATGCCGTCGTTGAGATTGAGACTCCAGACTTTTAGATTGTTAACTAGATAATATTTTCCATTTGCATCCCGAAGGCACGCCGTAAGCATAAAAAAGTCCCTAAAAATTCTTAATTCAAGGATAATCTCCCTTTCACCCTATTAAATACTCTGGCCTTCAAGAAGGAAGTTCTGATTACAATTTTTAAACAACAAATAGCATAAAACATTTTGCTTTGTAAGAAGTGGGAGTCATATGAGGGATGGGAAAGAAAATAGCGATCTGTGTTTTTTTTATTTCTTTCAAAAATGTGCCTGATCTAATTCTTCTTTTGAAAGAAATAATTTTATATGTAGTATCTTCTCTCAATTTGTTCCACAGAGCTAGAGATTATTAGTTCTTGGTAAATTAAGCTAGAAAGTGATTTTTGAAGGCAAGTAAATAGTTTCTATATTTTGAAAACCTTGTATTTTATAAGGTTGAATAAACCGTAAATAATATCTGAAGTATTCATTTTTCATGTACCTGATTGTTACTTAATTCTCAGGTGAATTTAATTCATTTGCAATTTTAATAGAAAATAGTTCTTTAGTTTAATTTTTTATATGTTCTTCTATACCAGCCAGAATCTGTTGAAACACATTGCTTAAAAAAAAAGACAAGAAATAACTTTGTTTTCAGGGAGATGAAGTAGAGTTAAGAATAACAATATTTCTACAATACTTCTAATTTCCTCTTTTGAAACTTATTTCCTTTCATATCCAAAGTTCAAAATTTTTAATCATGCATGCAATATCATTCACATGTACTTCATAATATATATATATTGCATATATGACTTTCTTAGAAAAGTATAATACGCATCAAATGGTTGGCGTTATAACAGCTTTTGTCTCAAAGAATTGAAGGTTTTCACAGAGAAATTCCTAATTAAAATGCTAAATATTTTCTTAATAAAGATAAATGCTAGTTCCTTATGATTAATCATGAGTATTCAGTAAATAATCTTAACACAAACATTTATGTATATACTCACACTTGCAAGGAATAGAAAAAAATTAACAGCCAGAATGATGGGGAAATAAAAATTAAATCAATGTGAAGAAACAAAAATAATTAATTGTGAGTACTTAAAATCATGTGTGTATATCTTTGTAAACAATCTAGAATTTACTAAGGAATACCTCCCTTCCTCACCACTTCTGAAATTAGGTTTTCATTATCTAATGTAGATGATCCTTTCGTTTGGAAACTAGCAATCATTTTATCTGATACTTCATCTCTTCATGACCGTAGTCGTTGTCGGATATCACTGCAAATCCAAATCGGATATAATAGTAATTTCTATAAAACCTGTTGAGTTTTCCTTTACGATTTCCCAGTCATGTAAATAAGTGGTTTTAAGAAAGATTTTTTTAGACCAAAGGGGAAATTTCCCGAGAAGGGCTATGAATTTCGTTTCGGCATTTTGCGTTTCAGTTTTCAAATTGTTACCACCAAATACTAGAGCCCTGCATTATATTTAAAGAAGTTAAATGATGAAGAATATGCATGAATGTATGTATGTTTCCAGCATTGTGAAAAAAGAGCACCTAGAGACATCAAAATTTGAATAACGTAGTCTTCCACTCGAATATGGACATCTGGAAGCCCAAATTTGGAATTTGAAATTTGTTTTATTATCTATCTCATATTTTGTAAACCATTAACGAATTTTTTAATTACAAACTCAACGATTTCAATGCGAGCAATACTGTGCTGGAAAACAAGCCATTCTTATCTCCAGAGCGCGAGACTGTGTATTCGAAATTCTATAGATATTCTCTTTTTATACATTTTGTGATATTGCTGTTGAACTGAATTTTGTGGTTTAAGTGCGAAGAACATGATATTTAGTAAATACATATAACGCACAAAACCCTAAAAAACGCTCCTTTGAGCGTAATATAAATATCTCAAAACTTTCAATTTTTGCCCCTTTTCTGTTTTTCTTTTTTACTTAGTATGGCTGTCGAAATTGCAGTTCTTTACATGGATGTGTACCCCGATATTTACATTTCATATTTAAATGCAAAAACTAGAATCACAATAAAAACGTACTAAACATTTTAAATGTGTAAATTAGCAACGATGT
>KK119304.1:461091-503095 GCA_000611955.2 Stegodyphus mimosarum | reverse complement strand
CAGCTGATAAAAGAATAAATCATAAAGTTTGCGCCAGAGAGACATTAGAAGATCAAGGAAGTTATGGATAGTGTTAGGCATCGCCATCTGCATTGTGAGGAAAATAAACGTATAACAGCTTCCATTGGGGAAAATAAAAAGTAGAAAAGTACATGTGTTTTATTTGGTTTTCTTTTGTGTAGAAATTTTTAAAATTATAATTTCCATTTCCGATCCTTTGGTGTGTATAGATTTTTGCTGTGACGGAAAGAAAGAGATTTACTCAAGTAATAAAATTTAAGTCGTATCGTAAGGATTTTTTATTATTTCATCAAATATATTGTTATTAAAAACGTTTCACATCAAATTTGTTTTGGGGTAAAACTTTTTTTTTAGTTTTTATTTTTCATGCTTTTTTATACAACTTTGTTAAATTAGCTTTGCATAGTATTTCGTACGGAATTTGAATATTTTCACAATATTATTATTTTTATAAAGTACTTCAGAATTTCATTCTGTCCATTTCTATAATATAATTTTTATGTAATTAATTTTCAATTTTTATCATGCTTATTTAAATTTTGTTTAAACGGATAAGAATATTTGAAATTTATTACTAATCTTTTACTTCCATATATGCTAATAAATTATGAGCTTACCTCCTATTCAATCCTACACTAGCTGTTTAGCATTAAGACTCACTTTATTGCATGCTCCCTTTTTTAATATGCAGAAAACATGAATACACTAAAGTCTACTATCCCTTCTTCGAAATACACTTTCACTGTATAGTTTACTTGAGCAAATAGATGTATTACAATCGTTTCCTAGTCCATATATATTTCATTTAACTTGCACTAACTAAACAGGTTTAGCAACCACCACTTTTTGAAATGAAAGAATAAAAAAGCATAAGTTATATTCTTTCAACATAAAATCAATCTTTCTTATCTTAAGCACTTTAAAGTAAGTTCTAGAAACCCACGAAATTTAAATCTTAGATGCTGCAATATTTATCATTGGGAATCAAACGATAGAATAAAGAGATATTAATAACTAATACCTTCTAGTAGTGTTCATGGAATTTTCCAGTTAAAACAAACACAGACTTCTGCTTTACGGACTCTAAAATTTGGCGGAGAAAATTGGCGAACAATGAGAGTGAAAAGAAGCCAAATGACACGGCTAATTGGTGTCTCAAGAAATGTCCCGATTTTGCCCATGATGCGTAATTAAATGATAAGAAGTATTTCGATCTCAGATTAAGGAAGAATTTTCGTTCTAATTGAGTTATTATTAGGGTTCTTCCTGCATTACTTCGCGTCGCAGATTAACTAGCGATTCAGTTACCGTTCATAGCGTGACAGTAATTTTCAAAAAAAGGTTAGAAATGTTAATAAGCATTCTCTTGTCATGTCGGAGACGTAAATTCATTCTCTTCCCTCCAGCAAAACTAGTCCCTTTGAAGAGCGTAGAAAAATTGAAAATTGTAATTAATTTGCATTTATTCTTTCCTTTTTCTTCTCGAAATTGTGTCAGAGTTAGTGCTTTAGAGGTAAAACTACTTAATAAAAGAAGTGCTCAAGAACTGCAATTAATACTTAATAGAATAGGGAGGCAGAAGGCAGAATGACGGGGCAAAGACAGTATTGGAAAGGATGCGAGCTATTTCGAAGCCCCTTAAATGGGTAACAAAATTGAAAATTGTAATTAATTTATCTTTATAATTTTCTATTACTTTTTGAAATTGAGTTTTAATTTAATGCTTAAAATCTATTACTATGTGATAAAAGAAAATTATAAGAATTGCGATTGCTCTTAAAACTAGATAGATTTGTGATAAAATGAGAAATGGAGTATTTGAAATAAAAAAGTATTAATTAAAGTTTTCTTTTTATTTTCGTTTTATAAATCATTATAAACTCCCTTTCTTAGTGTGGAATAATCGGTAATTTAATTAAATTTTTAATTATCTACAAATATATCTCACGTAAATTGTGTTGATGAAAAAAAGAAATAATACAATCATAATTATTTCACAATGTTTATCGGTAGGCGCCTAGTTTAAGAGCTTTTCTTTTTATACAGACTAGACTAAAAATATGCTTTTCTTTTTATATAGAATAACAAGGCTCAGTGCATTTTATAAAAATATCTCACAAGTCTTTACCCAATCGTAAAGCAAATTATTATATTCTTTAATTCAATTGTTTTGAATATAAAGGACATATGACATCGTAAAGATATTGTATGCCTGAAAATTACCAAAACCGCACCCATGACTTCCAGATACATAAAAAGGACTTCTCGTAACTTGTTTCTACGAACAGAAACATAGAAGACGCCTTATTTGGAAAGTCTCTCGACGTGACTGTTTCTAGAAGTAAGGGTAAAAGTAACAGTAAAAAGTAAAAAGTATTTACACAATAGGCTGATAAAGCCGAAATTGTAATAGCTCGTCAGAAAAACCGTATATCTTTCTTTAGAAAAATATAAATAGTGAAATTGTTGCGCATTTCTCGAAAGAGGACTCCAGTTTTAAACATAAATATTCTAGGCCACAGGGGATAAATTTCGCGAAGAGAACAAAAAGTCAAGCAGTCTGCTGAGTGGTCAAAATATTGGAGGATAATCCTTTAGCTTTTTTGCTGTCCTTGGAAAAGACTTTAGGAAGTGGCAAAGATTTAATTCCTCTGTACTTGTTTCTGTTTTATGGACCTTTCAATAGTACCACAAGTACAGCCAAGTCAAGCTCTGTGTAGTACCCCCTAGTACCAATTCCCACTTCTACCTGCTTTATTAATGTCAGCTTTCTCGGGCAGTTTTCTTCATCGATATTTTTCGATTGCTCTGTTCACCTTATTTGAAAACAGATCTAGAGCCTCATTAATCCTTTGAAGACCAAAACGCCAGAGACAACCTTCCATTCAAAAAACCACAACCGCTCGAAATGGCCGAGAATGTGATATTGTTTTCTCTGTTGTCGTAGGAAACGGTTTCAGGAAGTTGCAGTCCCTCTATTTTTTTCAATTTTATGGACCTTTCAATTGTAAAACAGATACAGACAAGTCAAGCTCTATGTAGTAGTACATCCTAGTAAAAATTCTCACTTCTACCTGCTTTGTTCATGTCACCTTCCTCGGGCAGTTTTCCTTCTTGATATTTTTCGATTGCTCTGTTGACCTTATTTAAAAACAGACCTAGAGCCTCAAAATTTCACTCACCACCACCACCACCACCACCACCACCATTAACCCTTTGAAAACGAAAATGCGCGAGATAATCTTTCACTGAAACGACCACAACCGCCCGAAATGGCCGAGATTGTGATTCGACTCTGAATGTTTGCATTATTCTTCGGCCGGGTAACTTTGGTTCAATACATTTCGTAAAACTACACATAATTGCAATTTTCTTAATTTTGCACAGGAGTGTATTTTATCTATTTACTGTACAAATCACATCAGTTAGTGATATCAATAGTAATAAAACTATATATTTGTGACAGTGAAAGAGAAAGTGCAGTTACGATCTGCTTTTAATAAAGAAAATTAATTGCTCCTTTAGATTTCTTTCAAATGAAAATATAAAGAGTTGCGCTTTTATGAAAAGTAATTAGTTTAGAAGAAAAACATTTAATTAAAATAAATGAAGGCTCAAAATCAGTTCTTTTTTTTTGTTTAAATAAATTCATAAAATAAGCAGCTAAGTGTTATGCAAAAAAAAGTTTAGTGTTTTACTTATCTTTTTCTCTTCGGTATGATGTTTCCGTCAGAGAATCCATAAGTGTACAGATTAAAAAGTAATTAATCAAATCCCCAAGCTTTATACTTGGCTAAATATTGAAAAATTAATACTTGAAATCTCTTAATTAAAAAAACACTTCGCCATTTCTTTTTCAATGGTACTTTTAGTGAATGACAATGATATTCCACTCTCGTTTCTTATGAAGAGTCGATTCGATTTTTAATTAATCTCACCTTTAAACTGATAATGTCTTTCGAAATTTATTGACATGTATTCCAAGTGTGTGACATTATCTTTCAGCATGATGAAAAGCAGGCAAATCAATTATGATATCATATAGATAGACATTTATAGATTTAAAAAGTAGTGTTTTTAATTTTCAGAGTTTTTGTAAATGAAGGAGGAATTTATTCTTACCTTAACACTGGTTTCGAAGAACATTCTCATACATTTTGAGAGAGATAGCCATAAAATCTGTTTTATTCTCTGGAGGTATTGAAATACATTATTTAAACTAGCAAAATAAAAGTAAATAAGTAACTGAAAAATTACGGATGCAACAGTATTAGCTCCATATACCAAAAACATTGAAAATGAAGTTGATCATAATTTTCTCATAAGGCTTTTGAGACTTCCTGAAAAAATGAATTACATTTGGGATCCTTGTCTTAGCAATGTAGTAAGCTAACGAATTTTGATAAGAGGAAACTTAAATAAAATGTAAGTCGTCAACGATATATTAATTAAATATTTTTCTCGAAATTTAGAGGTTTTTCTTGAAATAAAATGATTGTGTGTGCGTATACATATTGTTCCGTGCCTACGGGTTCGTAACAGATGGAACGCACACGTCTTTACTACTTGCCTTTCCAAAAGTTTAACATATCCACGAAAGGAAAGCATCATAACTATATCTTTTGCCGGGTTTCTGATAAGAATACAGTTTAGAATATACTCAACCACAGGTCCAACAAATTTATGCAAATTTTTCTTCTTTCGCAAATTGAAAAGCATTTATTCTATTTATAGCAGTAGACGTATACTAAAAATTTTCTCCATTCGCACAAAAAGTTGATAAAATTTATTCCTATCAAAAGCTAGAATTTTCCTCAGAGATATTTTCGTACAATATCACAATATCACGCAATATAATCAGTAGCTATACTTTAAACTACTAAAAACGTTAAATAGAACGAAAAACACAGAGAAAGCT
Organism: Stegodyphus mimosarum; assembly: GCA_000611955.2. Lineage (NCBI taxonomy): Eukaryota > Metazoa > Arthropoda > Arachnida > Araneae > Eresidae > Stegodyphus > Stegodyphus mimosarum. The sequence continues at coordinate 498,156 of KK119304.1, read as the reverse complement.
AATTCGATCGATGTAAGCAACAACAGCTCACTAAAACAACTGAGCCGAGATGTTTCTCTCCGGCTTTTATAGCTTCTTAAATCGGCCGCGCGAGACAGTTCTAGAAATTTTTGGAAAGCAAAAAGAGTCGAATTATGGTTACAGCTAACATAGTAGTCGATTACATTTATTCAAATTAAATATCAATTAAGGAGATAAACTTTTATTCAATGTTAAATTCACGTTTTTTTTTTTATTTTACTTTTCCGGCATAGCTTTCTCTTAAAATTTGTCACGCGCTGCATTGCAAGGGAAATAAACAATTTTAATTATAATTCTACTAAAAGTGCCTAACTAAATACGTAATTCGTAACAACAAGCTACAACATGCAAATCAAAATTCTGAACTTCATTTCTAACGCTTGCTGTCTTCAAAATTTTGTTTTTTAACTGCTACTGTGCCGATTCAATACCTCCAAACCAAGGACTATGGTGACTGTTTGTTCTTAATTATGCATCTCCATCGTATTTAAATTATTTTTTTCTGCAATGAACCTAAAATATTATATATATATGTATACATATATATAATTTCGTCAGTTTTTAAGAGTTAATTCCGGCTGCAAGAGTAGAAAAATGTGCGTCTTAAAGAGGAAAGACACGTGCCCACCTACCTAGAAACAAATAAAATTTTCATTCAAAGCAACATTAACTTAAAATTGCAGTTTGCTTTAAATTAAACTTTAAACTGGCGTACTCATTTTCTGTATGTTTCGACATCACTCAGTGATAATATTGTAAATATACGGAATGGAGAAAATTTTTGGTATACGTCTACTGCTATAAGTAGAATAAATGCTTGTCAGTTTGCGAAAGAAGAAAAATTTGCATAAATTTGTTGGACCTGTGGTCGAGTATATTCTAAACTGCATTCTTATCAGAAACCCGGTAAAGATATAGTTATGATGTTTCCCTTTCGTGGATATGTTAAACTATTGGAAAGGCAAGTAGTAAAGACATTTTTTATACCTATAGAGAAACGTCCTCATAGTCACTAACTGTCTACTCGTCTATGTAAGCCTACCGTATAATAGTATAGGGGAATTATTATACGATAATAAAATTATTGCATTAATGAAGGGGGTTAGGTAAATGGAATATGGAATATGTTTTATTTTATTTGAGTTAAAGTCCATCCTTCTAATAACTGTTCTTAAATAAATACTGACATATTATTTTATATACATATAAAAACTAAACTTCTCAGTATTCTCAGATGAAAATACGCATAAAATGTATCTAGCTGATTTATTTGTTTATTTTGCAAAACGACTCATTTTGTTCAAGTGCAGCTGAAACAGATCTTTTAAACAATTCTTGCTCTTAACAAAATGCATTATTTACAACTGAAGATATTTTAGAAACTTAGTAATGTAAGAACAAAAAAATAAAAATAAGTAAATTTGGAAATCAAAAGAAAATTAGTCAGCAGCTTATAAAGCTTATAAAAGCCGAATTGAAATACCTCATCTTAGTTGTTGTATTTGTAGCTGTAAAAAAGCGAACTACTGTTTGTTTACTTTAATGCTGTAGCGATTTCGCTGTGAGATTAAATTATTTCATCTGTTTTGAATTGAGTTTTTCTAAACGTTTGAAATATTGTGATATTGTGCGAATATCTATAAAGAAATATTTTGATTTATTTCTTGTGGAAAGAATAAATTTTTGTTAACTTTTTAACGACTTGTGAATTCAATCCATAACAAACCCGTACGCACACAACAATACATATGTATCCATTCTTTGATCCTATAATTTACGGTTATATTTTGTACTTTCTATTATATTTGTTCTTACTCTTTAATTTACTTAACATTGTTCAGTAACTGTTTCGATAAAAAAATAGGTAAGGCGCAATTCTGATGTATTTGTGTATGCCGGTATCAGATATACACTCAGATTTTAATTATCAATCACATTTTTCTATGACATCACTTATTCATCTCACTTAATAACGTGTAAATGTTCAATAAAACTATATGAACATATTAACATTTATACACAAACACACATACAACATATATATATATATATATATATATATATATATTCATATATATATATGAATTTAGTGCAGTATTACATAAGAAAAAAAAGTATGTTTTAGAAAGCAGAAAAATCTTATTCTTTTATATGTGACAAATGTTGTGTTGTTGTTGTGACTTATCTCACTTGTCTGACAGTAACAGCAGAACAAGTCAATGAAATTCTTCGTGGCAAAGAATGCAAGATTACGCCTATTGTTGGCAAGAGCCTCGAGCAGCATTTGAGTGACAGTACGACTTTGCTCAGTTCCGTCCCCAATTTTGTTGGAGAGTACCACGGGCTAACGGGTTCGTTATCCCGGGTACCCCTCTTTTCCTACCACCATCCTCCTGAATGGACTTTCGGTTGGCCGCAGGTTTAGCGTGCCTCCCATGCCTCACAAGACAGTATATATTTACAAAGACCCATGCCTTCTGCGGGATTCGAAGAAAGATCCTTCGGTACAGCAGTCAGTATCTCTAATCACTATTCCGATTGGGTGGCATTTCTGATAAATTAACATACAAAATAAGAAGAAAGTCTGCAATAAGAAAGAAGCTTATGTAAATTCGGAAATCCTTGTACAAGAAACCCGGTAATAAAATTATAAGTGAAATGCCCGTGGCGATAAAAATAATTATTATTTTTCATAGTTTACAGCTAAAGTCCAGAAAATAACGTGTTTTTCTTTGCAAATAAGCATAAAAAGCGAAATAAATATTTGAAACACAGGTCAAAATAAGCGTCACTTATACCTGAAATATTTCACTAGTTAACCACTTTCGTATAAAGGAAAAGCATACATATGCCCATTACAGATTAGGTTAAGCTTTGTACAAAACATTTTAAAGCGAAATATAAAAGTTTACAAGAACTGACGTAAGCATCAAACATATTTTTGACAGAAGTGATAGTGAAATCAAGTAAGGTATTGTTGCGGTACTTAAGGAAATCATTTTTAAATCATACAGATCAAACATTAGATGAGAAATTAAGACTCTAAAATATCACATTGGGAATTAAGAATTTTAATCTTTTCCTGGGAATTATAGAATGGAAAACTGTGAAAACACAATTCATGACCATTTAATAACATCTTAAACAATTTTTAACACCCCCCATCTAGATGCACCTATGCTAATTTTGCCGTCGTGATAAGCATGACAAATCAGCAATTTCACAAAAACATTTCTGATATTGAAAAGGGCGCCTGTAAGACTGATAAGAAAGGTGTTCTCAAGCAAATTGCAGCAATAGATAGTACATTGTCACCACCAAAAAAAGTAAATAAGTCAGTTAAATAAACCGCTGGGGTACGCTAACAGCTTATCCGGAGTTAATATTTCGAAGATTGGATTTGCTGCATTAGCGTTCTGTAGTTTCCGCCACGCATAACATTAATTATAATTGAGCTTTAATTAAAATATCCTCTACGAATGTATCTCTTTCTTCGAACAGAGGGTTTTATGTTTTATGCTTAATTTTTATGTTTAGTCTTACTCAGTTCATCTAGTGCGATTTAATTCATCTTCTATATAAAGGTCCATTATTGCTCAAGTGGTTAAAACAATTGAACACTGGAAGTTCAATCCGATTTTGATCCCAAGAAAATGAGATAGACGCTAAGTGACTTTACGTATGTTTCGCTATGTGTAACGTGAATACGAGCCAGTTTCCCTTAGAATTTACTACGCGAAGGCATGCGCCTCCTCTGTATCAATTCATTCCTCGTAAATCAGAAATTTCCTCCTATTCATTTAAATTTATTTATTTATTGCAAAAAAATTCCTGCCTTGGTGAAAAAAAAGATTTTGCTTACCTTTATCATACCCTTCATTTCCATCAGAATGCATACGAGCTTATATTGTGGGTGGAAATATTAACAGGGAAATACTCTTAAGTCCCTATACAAAACTGAAAGATCAGAAAAAAGCAGAGGTGTTATGTGCCACTTAAGTCCGACTAATGGATAATCATATTAAAAAAGTAAGATGTTGATTCATCTATTGTTCCCCATTTTTGATACTAAAAAAAAGGATGCACAGTGAACGATACCAATCGAATCTTCCAATACTGCCATTTGAATGAGTCCATTCCCGGTCTCTGAGTGGTTTCAGATATCAAATTAAGGTGGCCGCACTTCATCACGCAAAATGAGGCCATCTGACCCATTTCCCGATTCCTTTCTGCCCTCATTAAAATCCCATGAATGTATCCGACATTCGCAAACACGTCCATTTAATTTACTGCTCCGATTCTAATTTCTGCGCCGGAAACGGCGCACACATGCAGTGCACCCTTTTAATCAGTCGCTGAATCCTTTGCGAGGGATTAATTCCAAAGAGGATAATGCCGCAGCAACTCATGTCGGCTCAATTAACATGATCTAGGGGTCCCAAGTCCGCTTCGGAAACTTCGATTTGTAGAATTCGTGTGGATGTTTTAAGGGTGCGCGGGTTGGCAACGGTAAAGTGACTACGGCCACTTCCCCATCGTTGATGCAGCCGATTGTAAAAGGTTCAGAGGAAACGGTTCTGAACCGGAAACAACCGAGTTTCTCGTTTGTAAACTAAACTCCTCTAAGGGCTGTTCTAATAACCAATATATCACAGCGAAGGAACTTGTCAGAGACAGCTGACGAACTTTGGTACTTGGTTATACGGAAGCCAGTTTACAGCAGAGCGCATGTCACTTATAAGCCAGACTTATTGCTACTGATATTAAGTTAGTTAAGCTGAAATATCAAGCTACTTCCGTTTCAGTAAATTCTAAAATGATTTAATACTTAAATAATGAACAGTATGCGATATTTGTTGGTCTAAAATCAACGGTAAACAGTATCTGGAATTTACCATTATTTAATTTCGAAAGTCATATAATATGTGTGAATGCATTAATGCTGAAGATTTGTTGTTTAATATAGATATCTAAATCCAATGTAGTCTAGACTTGAATTTAATATTTCAGTCTTTGTCTTCTATATTAGTTAATTGATTACCCCAGGAAACGAAAATATATCTTGATTAAGGATGAAATGTTTAATAATTGAATTTTGCTTTGCATGTGTAATATTTCAGCCCAGCTTTGAAAGAGATTATTCAATATTTATAATTTATCACTCTTTCAAATTTACATCCACTCACATCGACTAACATAAAATTAGAAATTTGCGCAGATAAGATGTTTGGGGTATTGTAATTCTTTCAATTGACGTCAGCAAAGTTACGGCTTGAATATCTTTGAAGCCGTGCCTTTTAGACAGGAAATTGGTTATTGATACTGACTGCCGTACCAAAGGGTCCGGGTTCGAGTTTTGGAGAAAGCATGGATATAATTTGTTATAGGAGGCAACAGTGGCCCACTTATTAAGTGCCTTCATAACAAATAGATCACAACTCTGGGCCTTAGTATTGGCCAAAGCCAATAAATCGCTACAGTCCGCCATCAAGAAATATGCCTTCAAAGCCAAGATTGTTATCTGGCATAACAAAAATTTAAAAATGGTGTGAATGAAGAAGTATTCCACAACAAACAGTACTTTGAATATGAGAATACATTTTATTTATTAATATTCAAGTAGATGTTAAAAGCCGAGGTTGGTGTTAAACACGAGTCTCAGCTGAAACCCCGGACACTGCACATTAATTAATTAATAATAATCCCATGTTTATGACTAATCCGACTTTTAAACTGAATCGCGATCTATTGTGATCATATTTTTTTTCTTTTTGTTGGTATAAATTACTTTTTTATTACATTAACGATTTTGCCTCATTTCAATTAAGAAATGGCTTTGTTTAAGACTGTGAGAATTCAGTTGTGATAAAACTGTTTGGAGGAAAATATTCAAAAGAGCTTTAGCGTAGGTTAGATTGCTTTGTCCTATGTAAGGACATTCAGTCGTCTAGCTCACCAAGCGACTGAATGGCTGAAACCTCGAAATGCAGGCATTTGCTCTCCGGGATCGCTGCCCAGGACCGAAACACTGTGGTTGCATGATTGCTCTGTAACTTCCTAAGACATATAATGTATATACAATCCATTTTCCATTCAAAGATACGTCATAAATATATGCAATCTAAGTGCCTTATCAAAGCAATGTCAGCTCTTTATAGCAATTATTCAATCAAAAGTTTAAAAGTACTGATGCAAAACTTTCCATCCGATGAATGTATATCAAACCCATTTTCGTTGCAGCGCCTTCTCGTTAGATCGTCCTTTTTATCTTGAAAACAAGCGGTCATATAATAGGCATCAAATGTATTTACATTTTCAACACATTAAGAGACTCAAAAATGCAAGACAGAATGTTATGAGAAATAACGTGTAATTGTTGTTAATTCGTGAAAATACGACTTAGGATTCTTAAGGGGAAATGAGTTCTTATTCGTTATTAATAAAATATAGTTTCAAAATTTCTCTTATTCTATTCATTTTAGTAAACCTGTTAACAAAAAAGATTTCTTAAAATACACGCACACACGCAAACACACACACAAACATACAAGTACACGCACACACATATATATATATATGCGCAGTGCATATATATATACATATGCACTGTGCATCTTCCTAATAGGTACAACCTTCTATATAAGCTGAGGTTACGCGTGAAGTGCGTGTATGTAGTGGGTTACAATAAAGTTTATAATGAGTTTGAAGTTTTACTTTTAAAATTTAATTTGCCTCTAACATGGTTTAACTGAAAATTAACTTATCTTTCCCTCCTTTATCTAAAATGTCGAGACTCTTTCGGTTAATTCAAATTTATAATCTTCTTCAGTATGAAACCTAATTGTTGGCATTTGCAAGAAATTCCTGTTAGTTAGCTTTGTAGTTGAAACGTACCGATAGCTAAATACTAAAATTTCACACAGATATGTATTTTAAAGTATTCTAATATGTTGAAATAAAACATTAAATAACTTTGTTAAAACCAAACAAATATGAAAACTTGCAAAGTAGGAGAAATTTTGAGAATAAATAGCTATAACTCAATGTCTCTCAAACCGTTTTTGCACCACATGAAACTTTCATTATTGTTATTTCCCCTGTCCTTTCCAATACTCGAAAAATTAGTTTACTTTTATTTAAATTTAAATTTTTAATGTGTTTTACAAATTAAGAAAGAAAAGTATAGAAAATGTTGATAAATACCAAAACTTCAATAAAAATAGTTTTTTATATTCGTAAAGTAAAACTGAATATTTAACAGATAAATAAAAGCCTGATCGAAATCTTCCTTGAATCTATGAAATCGCAGTAAGGAAAAAGCCCCCCACCCTAGTTAGGAACCCCTGGGATAAATTATTCTGTTTCTTTTATTTATTAAATTTTGGCACATATAGAAACAATTCATGAATTATAAACTTCAGTATTTTAATTACAACTTGTAATATTTCTTATCATGAAGCTTGATGTCGTTCGTTTCTGCCACAGATTGTACTCTTAGAGAAAAATTACTAGAAATTATTATCTTTTCGGATTTTCGGTAATTATCAGTCAACAGGTCTTTTTGTTAAGCTTATTAGGCCGAGCTGTAAATTCGTTAAACACTGGTAGTTCGGTCGAGATTCGAAATCAGCAAAAGGGCTCATATCTAATATGTTGAATACATGGGCGTTTTGTATTTTTCCCTATATGTAACTTGTATACGAGTTAGTTTCCTTTATAAAGTGCTAACAAAGGCAGCCTTCCTCTTAGGCAGAAAGCCTCGAGGCTTCGCCATAATCACATAAACTAAACAAAACCTGAAGCTTTTTAATTTTATATTCGAAAGAACTGTTCAAATGTACTCACAAAAGAGCGATTATTCTTATTGCAAAAATTCATAAGTAAAGCTATTTCTGTTTTGATAACTATGATTGAAATTAAGCCAAATCTTCAAATCTTCAGCGACAGTCACACTCGTAACCTTAATCTATGTCACTACTTCTCTAAAACTGTAAGGATCATGTTAAGAACACATACATAACAGAATTATAGCTCTTAGGCCATGCAAAATCGCTCTGAGAACCAGATGCCGCCAGTTTGGGAACACTGCTATTATTGATATTTAATTTGTTCATTTTTTTATTCCTTCTTCTATTTTCTTCGGGTACATTTTTGTGTAAAAACTCGAAACGAAATCAAAGATTTTTATCACTTCTAAATTAAAATTCTATCCAGCTCCTTAATTAAATAGCAAATTTAAATTAATGTGAATGAATAATTTTATTTCAAGTTCAAATTTCATCATTTTTACAATATTTGTTTAGAGCACAATTATATTAATACATCTGAAAAGTCATTTAAATATGATATTAATTACTTGCATGTTTTTCAAGATTGGTCATTAGTATTAAAGAAAGAAAAAGTATCAGTAAGTTTAACTATAAATTAAATTACGTAATTAATTTTAAAATACTAAAAAAATCTTATATAGTAAAATAATAATAATAACAGCAATAATATAATCAAAAGCTAAGCAATTTATCATTTCGAATAGATTACATAGACTTCATCAATATATTTACTTCTACGGATATAATTATGAAAAATTAAAATGTCAAGTCTAATTTAAACACACTTTTATTTCATTTATGCATATCTAACCACAATTTATTACTGTTTACATTAGAAATTTAGATTCGTAGTTTGTACAAGTAATTTCATTCATTCTGTTACAGCTATAAAATATTACAAAATGTCACATCTACCTTATCCATTCTTGCGCCTGAAGGAAGAGTAATTTCAATCACGTTCAGTCAGATATATCAAATATTAAATTGACAAATGTCATATTTCGATGGAAAGAATGTGACACATTTCTGTAACTTTGGCCATCATACGTTATCCACTTAACTAATATAACTCGTTTATAGCTTCACCCTTCTCAGAATGCGCGCAATAAAGATTGGCGTTTGCATTCAGGCAGAAATTTCCAACTAAAGTTGATGTAGCCTACAGCTTTTCTCATATATCTGTCCTCCGTCTGCTACCAATAATCATCTGCTCCATCAACTTTGATTACATGAGGCGAATTTATTATTAAAACCCAGCTTTCTTATCGAATACGCAACACCTGTCAGGTCTAGGCCAAGAGAAAAAAAATGTATGAACCATTCAAGCGAATAGATGACCAATAGCTTCCATGAATATGAGACCACAGAATCGATATTCGACGTTACGGGCGATCGATTCCTGATGCAATTCATCGATTTTTTGTCATCGTTTGGTGATGGAAAGCGACAGCGTGGATCTCGCCGTCATTAGAAGGGTTCGTTCTTACTCAAAATCTTTTCATCGATCACCCGCATGTGGCTGTTATTGTCCAAGTGCTTCTCTCTCTTTTTTTATCCATACGCAGAAACTTTCATTTTCGTTGACGCGCTCTCCATTTTTTTTGTCATGTCTGGATTTTGCTTTTTCATTTAGAGAAACTGTTACTTCATATTTTTTTTGCTATGCAGCGTTCTGTGGTTATTGTAGTTCTAAATTGAAGTTTTCAGACCCGAGGAAGTTGTCGATACATCATCTAGCGAAAACCCTTTGTGCTTGTTGTCTTTAGCTTTGTGTCCTATCGAAATGGTCATGCTCTTCGATATTTCTGTGGAATTTGGGGAGTGTTAGATATTACTCAATGAAACATGTTAGATACTTTGCTTTCTTCGTTTATTTAAAAGAAAGAGTTATTATTTTAAATGCCTTTACTTGCATGTCAACTTTTATAATCTATTGCATCCAGTACTAGGAAAAAAATAAGACACTGTTTCAGGTAAAGCTAATTGCCTGTATTATTAAAGAAAAAACTAAATTTTTTGGCTTTCTTTTCTAAGTATCGTGCTTAATATTTCATAACTTTTACGTATTTTCTTTTCAAATTAAGGCATCTATTTCTGATTTTTTAAGTAAAATTTAGATAATATAAGATATTTTATGACATTTCGCTACTATTTCCTCAAAGACCCTTGATTGATTCGATTGGGTCATGTTGCCAAAGCTAAGCTAACTGCCTCAAAATTTCCAGCTTATTTACAGCAGTTTCGTCTGAAGCTAGTAATAATTATGCCACCGTTAATTTCTGGAAGAAATAAACGATTAACTCACTCAAGATAAAACATCATTAATTATGTAAATTACAGAAATAGGTGAACGCAGGATTTAAAGCAAATGTTTAATACATTTCGGGATGCCGTGTGAGCTGTGTTTTTGTTGAGCAGGGTAGAGTTGAGCATACTGTCATCTTTTATCATCCCTTAAGAACAAGAATATTCAGTGCCTCTGAGCAAAAGAGAAAGAGACGAACAAAAGCATAATTTATGTTTATGAGATAAACGTTCTGAGTATTTCTGAAGAGTTCGTAATTAAAATTAGCAACAACAAGTAGGATAACGCTCTTTTGTGTGCAGGACGCTTTAAAGAAATGTAATTCAATACTTGAAATTGTTTCCTACAGAATATATCTTAGTTATTCGTTGCTTTACTTTGCCTAAATTAATAAAATATACAGTTTAAATTGCATATATATTAACAAAAACGAAAGTTAGATTACAAACAAAAAACGTACATTTATCCTCATTAAAATAAATACTGCATGCTTCAGAGGTTCTGTTTCACATGTCGTAATAGCAGTCATATTATAATACATTTTTGTCAAAAAAAACGACGCATCAAGAAGGAGTTATCCGAATGGGACGAAAATCGATAGAAGTGATGTACATGTACAGAAAAACAAATGATTACAGTTTGAGAAAAATTGGATGACTTATTGAAATGATAGAGTTTCACAAAGTGAAAAAGTCAGTAACGCGTTCGTCCACATCTGGCCCTTACGCAAGCAGTTATTTGGCTTAGCATCGATTGGTAGAGGTTGCGGATGTCCTCTTGAGGGATATCGTTTAAATTCTGTCCAACTGGCGCATTAGATCGTCAACATTCCGAGCTGGTTGGAGGGCCCTGCCCATAATTCTCCAAACGTGCTCAATAGGAGAGAGATCCGGCGACCTTTCTTACTAAGGTAATGTTCGGCAAGCAATAGAAACATATGCAGTGTGGGGGCGGGCATTATCTTGATGAAATGTAAGCCCAGGGTGGTGTGACATGAAGGGCAACACAATGCCCCTTAGAACTTCGTCCACGTACCGCTGTGCTATAAGGTTGCGACGGATGACAACCAAAGGGGTCCTACTGTAAAATGACACCCCAGACCATCATTATTGGCGTTGCTCTGTCTCGTAAACTTTGGTGCTGCCCTTCCTGATGGTTCAGCGTGAATGTTCGCGGTTTATTTTTTTCTGCCTCTCTGATTATGCTTTTCATCTGTGGTGTTCGTGTGTTTGTCTGCTGTGTGATGTTTTGTGCGAATGTTTCTGTTGCATGGTTTGATGTTCTACGTGCTTTTCTTTATATTTACTTTTTCTTGATTATGTCTCTGTTTATGTCCTTTTATTTGTGGTGTTCGTGTGTTTATCTATTGAGTTATGTTTTGTGCGAATGTTTCTGTTGCATGGTTTGATGCACCATGTGCTTCTTCCTTATATTTATTTATTTTTGATTAACAACCTTATTTTGAGTTAGTTAATTAATTTCTCCTTCTATCCTTTTGTGTTGTCTTGCATTTTTTTGGATGAATTTTCTCTTTCGGTATGTAATAGTATATTTTGAGTTACTTTGTTTTACTTTATTGCTAGTTTTTTTTTCGCCCGGAGCTCTTGCTAAGGTGACCCGGCTTCAGGTGATAAAATTTGTGTTTTGTCATCTGCCGTAACTGCCATGATTTAAGGAGGAACCGCGGGTCGCTGGCAGCCGTCGCTTTGGTTTGAGAGAGGGAGATCCTTTTAAGATCATTTGGTCTTTTAAAGACTAGGCGGATCGGGCCTACAGCATTTCACATTTCACCCCAGACCATCACTCCTGGTTGTCGGCCTGTCTGCCGGAAGATAGATAGTTTGGTATCACACCGCTGTCCGGGGCGTCTCCAGGCTCTCCTTCACTGCTCATCGGGGATCAGTTCAAAGCAAGACTCATCACTGAAAACTATTCTACTCCAGTCAGTGGCATTCCAATGCGAATGAGCCCGACACCACTGCAAACGGGCTTCACGTTGTATAGAGATCAATGGTAGTCCGTGCAAGGGGCGCCGTGACCTCAGCCTCCTTTCTGTGAGCCGTCTATGAATGGTCCTTGCGGTCACTGAAGCACTAGTTGCACGTACAATCGATGATAATGATGCATTTGGGGCTGCGAGTGCCGCTCTGATGATTGCTCTGTCTTCCCGTTCTGTCGTTTCTCCAGGCCTACGCTTCCTTCTTGACGCTGTGTGCGGCCATGGTTCACCCAATCCTGCCAAGATCGTCTAATAGTGGCATCGCTCCTGCTCAAATGTCGAGCTATTCGCCGATGAGACCAACCCAACTCCATTGAGCCCAACTACACGACCTCTTTCAAATTCTGACATCTGCGCATATCGTTCGCGCGCCTGTATGCGAGCATAGTTACTGTCTACCAGAGTACACGGAATGAAATTCGTAAAGAATTTATGACCTGAAATCGTTATTTCTCCTCTTAAATATCCTGCCAGTTGCGCAGATCAGATGCGCTGTAGCGAAAACCGTTCATTTATTGGCGGCCAAAATGTAAAATTTTACATTTTCCGTGGAAACCTGTATGCATATCAATTTGCGTCCAATTTGCTTTATATCTTCTCGGTGCGTCCTGGTGCGTCGTTTTTTTTTGTCTAAGAGTGTATATCTGAAGTCAGCGGAATTGCATTATTTATATTTCCAGTAGCAACGCAGGAAAAGTGATTAAGAATTTAATAAAATTAATCGTAAATAGAAAAGCTCTATATTTTAAAATGGTACTTTACTTATCTCCTTAGTAACTTCTGAATTATAATCTCCCGAAAAAGGGGCCTATTATAAACTGAGAAAGAATGCAGAGAATTTTATGTTCTTTGAAGATAATAACCTTCCAAATGTAGCATTTTATACCGAGAATTGTTTGTGTCCATAAACATAATACTTACTTTTGAAGGTGGACGTTTTAGGACGATGGTAACCCTCCTTCACGATAAAATTCACTGCAATTAACTTAAACGTAGTTTACCTTGAAACTAACTTTTTTTTGTTTTATGTCAACTTATTTGTAAGGTTATAATTTAATAAATTTTAAATCAATTCATTACTAACACAGATAGTTTTTGGGTTTAATTAACAAAGTTTGTCTTGTAAATACACATAGTACTTGATTGACAAAAATGGTCCATTCTGCTGAAATTAATAAACGTAAATTAAAAATGTATGATCTTATTAAATCTAAAATTAGTATGTTTTTTTCTGTAAGCTTAATGTGATTCTAATTTTATTCTTTTATAGCTATGTGCTAAACAATATATTTAAACTAACAGTATATGGATATGTTGTAAATCATTTGATTAAAAATTGGAATTTATTTTTAAATATCCTTTTCTAGAAGGGAAGTCATTGAATTCCAATGGACTAAACTGAGCAGCATTAATTCCTCAGTCGTTGGAGTTTTCAAAAAGTGGAAATATTCATTAATTTGAGGACAACAGAGTTTAAGTAGATATATGATCTCACCTATGTTAGCATTATTAATCTAGAAATAATATAATGAAGGCATTTCAGGGAACGGAACATATCTCTTGCGATTATGTAAATAATCACGAAGCATTCTCTTTCATGTAAGAACATAGCTTCTATTTTTCGGTAAAATGCAAACGAGAAACAAATTTTTAGCGGAAACATTTTAATGAAAAGTAATTTTCAAACTATATATTCAAATATGTTTCACAGTACACATAATACAATGCTTGTTTAAAGAACTTGAACTCATGTCACATTTAAATATTGATTCATTGGTATATATTACCAAATCTCAGTGTTAAACTAATTTTCTAATGAGTTCCAATTTTTACAATTCTGTCATTAAGAGGGATTAGAATAAAATTAATTTTTCAGCCTTATTATTTTTGTGCATTTTGTAAATTACATTTTTCTTAAATATTTAGCATCGAGTTAGTTTTATTTTCCTTTAATATTTGAATGTTTTGTAAGGTTTACCTTATGTTAATTAACAATTATTTTAAGTTTTGTATCTTTCCTATCTTATTCTAATTTCAGCTTACAATTTCCTGCCAGAATGTAATTTCAGAAAAGCAGATAATGCAAATGAGAAAGAGTACTATTTAAGTCGTGACTTCACCGACTTCAAGAGAAAGAGTCTGATTCCCTGACTAGCGCGCGTTTGCCTTCTGCCTACGTCTCTCTTGGCTGTTACTACGCTCGGCCATAGCTTAGGCCCTTGCTTGGCTTCGCCGATTTAATTAATACTTAAGGGCCAACTAGTTAGATTCTGATAGTTTCGGCTATACCTTTAAGAGCTTTAGTTAAGCTAATTTTAGTTCAAATTATTAGTATTTGAGTTCAAGCCCGAGTGGCGGCTTTATGTAAAGTTCCAAGTAGGAACTAATTGTAAATATACTGAGAAATAAAGGGTTATTAAACCCTCTTTCAGTCTTACGTTTTCTGTTCACACACTTAAGCGATTATTCGCTTATTAGTGTTCGTGGGGTTCTGAGCTACAACTTTAGATTAAAATAGTTGAATTTCATAGTTTTATTATAATTTTAGCTCTCTTAATAATATAAAACACGCCGCTCTTAAACGACTGTCTGGAAACTGATGAGATTTATAAAAATCGCCAATCTTCTTCATATAAATTTATTAGAAAACGTATACGAATACGTATTTCCTACCTTTCCTTCTGCGATTTGTTCAATTGGTCAGTTGAAGCTTAAAACTGCTTTTCATCACGAACACCTAAGTCCAACTAAGTATGCCCTGTTGGAAACGATCATGGGAATTTCTATATGCAAAATATATCAGATGCATAAGAGGTTAGCAGGTTATGGTAACGATATCAGAATTCGTTGTATATAAGAAAATTTAATCCAACCAAGCTTTATCCTAAAATGAAAAAAAAGCGTTCAGCAAAATTTCTTATAGCGCCTGTAAACAAACACAATTCAGTTATGTTTCTTTAATTGCCCTCAAAGTGAAATTCAGAGTTGAAGCAAATTTCCGTAGATGAAGGCTGAAGTGCATTTTTCTTGCTTTTCCATTTGGTCTGAGTACCTTGCATATCATTTAAATATTCTAGTACAGTGATTCTTTAAATATGATATTGAAGGATTCATTTCATTTGGTTTATCCGATTATGTTAAAGCACGTTAGTGCTCTCTAAGAAAACTTATGCCTTCATGGAAGGCTTTCTAAGAGAAACTGCTTCCTATAAACGCTACACACGAGGAAAAACACGAAAACGGCCATGCAGCCAGCCTGTTCACCTGGAATCGAACCCTGGAATCCTGGAGTTCTTACTGTTAGTTTTCGGTTTAGTTGGTTATATGTAGCAAATCATACTAGGGTTATCTGCCTAAAGGAAGGGATGCCTTCGTTGGGGATTTTCTAAAGGAAATTGGCTGTTATACATGTTACAGATGGAGAAAGCCACGAAAACGTGCATTCAGCCAGCCACCTCTAGAATCGAACCCAGGTCGGAAGAATCAGTGTTCAGCAACTTTACCGCTTGGCAGCTGTTGGGCTCTTGCTATTAGTAAGTACTGGTGTCCAGTGATATTATTCGTTTTAATTTGGTTTTAGTATTAAAAATAACAAAAATACTCCTGAAACATTCAGATCTCTGATTAGACATACATCATACAAAAGGGATTTCGAATTAAAAAAAAAACTTTAAGAACCAACACGCAAATGCTTTTTTTTTGTAAGGGATCACCAAATTATCTTTCAAAAGAGATTATTTAATTTACATCCATTAATTAATATAACCCAGCATACGTTTATGCAAAATTTTAAGAAATAGGGTGTAATTATTGTAGCTGTGTCATGCGAAACCTTTTTTTTAGTCTACTTTGCTAATAATTGTTAAAAACTAATAAATATCATTCGGACCACATTAAAGACAAACTTTTCATACGTAAGAACAGTTACTTTGAAAGAACATTTAGGTGAAATTACACCAATGCCTTCAGAAAAAGCAGATGTTACAGTACCAGCACAAGATTTAAAAATTAACTACAAGAAAATCTCAATGTATCTTTTCAGATTTCGACTTAGGTTATTTCCTCTAACTGAGACAGGTATAAATGTCTCAAATGAAATCCAAATTCTCAGTGTACAGGTATGTATACAATTAAGAAGATGCATAATTCCAAGTATTTTAATATTTTGAAATATTAATTGCATTGTTAAAGGAAACTTTCCAAACTCTGAAACGCAATAGAATCATATGACATTCAAACTATGTAAAAACTAGAGACTGCAATGGCGATACTCCGTTTTACTGAAACTCGAGTTTCGTACTATTTTGTAAGTTCATGAAACCGGCACTTGCTCAAATTAAACATCGGTAGTTTGGGTATTAGCTATAAATAATAAATATTTTTATTAAGGTGTTTAATTTGACTTATTGGGTATATATTGTTAATTGGAAATGCGTACTTTTCTTTCATTTGATGTAGCAGTACCAACATTTACTGTCTGACTTCCGAGCTCCTCTGTTTGTCTACGCAATGTCAAGGTCAGAGTATGAAGAGGTATGGAACCTAACCGCATGTCACGTGACTCGACTCCGTCAACTAGCTTTCACCGGAATAATCAGACCTTGATTTCTTCTTCAGTACCTGACGCTAGCCTCGTAGATTTACTATATTATGATCTTCAAGTTTATCATTTCTCCTGAAAAATGTTATGCTAACGTTTGAAAAATTACTATTGATTTCGCTAGGGATAGGGCAATGTCGCCCAGGAGCCCCTATATCAGAAATGCTTAAGTCAAAGATGATCGCAGTATAATTCTAAATAGTGTTTTAAATGTTTAAACATTTAGGTATCTTTCAAATTGCAGAGTGTTTTTTTTTTCAAAAATACGTGCACATTTTATAATGTACTTTATTGCTCAAAATGTTCGTATATGTAACATATATATCTTGAGTTTTGTTTATCCATAACGAATAATAATAAGGATTCAAAGAATATAAAAAAAATCTGCTGATAATACATCCGCTTTGTTTTCATATATAACTGATGGCAAAAGTATGTTTAGAAAAGGCAAAACATGGTCAAGGATTATTAAAGTATTTGGAGGCAGTACAAGCGGACGACATACACCTTTTAAAAACGCAGCATAACACAAATTTATTTAAAAGACAAGAATCCGATACAAATTCTAGCACACCTAAAAACTATATTTCTAAAGACATCCCAAATTACAGATTTGTTCAACTGAAAACCGATGGTTCCCATGAAGCTTTAACTAGAATGACACCATTAGATGATTACCATTTTTGCACTTAGCTGAATTGAGAAAGTCATTAATTGCGAGATTTTTCTAAAATAAACCAAAATTTTATGATACTTTAAGATGAACTTTTATAAACTATAGTAACAGTGTTCGCAACACAAAATTTAGTTCACATTTGTTGAATGGATAAGTGTATGGAATATAAGATCTGTCCCGAAAGTAATGCGTCCACTTTTTTTTAGAAATTTATTTAACCGATTCGTACAATTACTCAATATTCTTCGAAATACGCCCCTCGTGCTTTAATACACTTGTTCCAACGCGATTTCTATGCTTTATATGCGTCCTGGAATTCCGTCACAGGGATGTCCTTTAGGAACCTCGTCGTAGCCACCTTGATATTCTCCAGGGTCCTTAAATGATGTCCTTTGACAGATATTTTAATCTTCGGGAACAAAAAGAAGTCGGGCGGAGACAAATCAGGACTGAAGCAATGCAAAAGCTTCCGACGGCGTTTCCTCAAGTTTGAAACAAAACTTTGCGTATCGCTGCTCGACGACAGTTTTTTTTTCTATCTTGATTTCGACCGAGCACTCGCACAAGCGTTCCCTGAAAGAGGCACTTTTTTTCTCCAGGAGCTCGGAGCCGACTGGCGTTGGTCGCGCTGTGTTCCCAAGACCCCACCCACCCTTCCGTGCAAGCGGCAATGCTGTGCAACGGATAGTCACGACACAAGAAAAAGGGGCTCATTACTTTCGGGACAGACCTTGTAGATGTTACTTAAATATTCATTTAGAAGACTCACTCATGTTCCAGAACGTATGCGGGCTATAAAATGTGTAGAAGTAGTCAACGCAAATTTAGAGGAACGTAGATTATCTGTGAAAGAAGATACTGTCTTCATGACTACTGACGGAGCCGTGATGAACAAAGTTGGAAAGTTGATTCATGCAAATCAGTAATTATCATGTGCTTGTGGGATTCAGTTTGGAGTAATGAGTGTGAAATTCGTTTAGAGAAAAGGCATTGTGGACGCGAAATATTTTAAGGTTTTCTGCATAATTTAAGCGATCTTAAAAGAAGAAAAACGTAAAATAAGCAAAGAGGCTAACAAGGTCAAATTTAGTTAAGTTCGTTTTAAATTTCTATAAATCATTTATGGAAAGCAAACATAGACCCATCCAGAGGAATTCGTTGAAGATGATGTTAACGTTAATATGGGAAAAGAATTGTCTGTGGAGAAAAAATTACCATTATCTAATAAAAAAATTGTCACGCAAAATAGACAAAAATACAAAAGTAATACAAAAACTAAATTTATCCAGAGCAGTCAGACGAGAGACCGACTTGTTAGAATGTGAAGGGCTTCCACACAAGTATTTAGAGGTACTATATCGCTGATTACTAATAGTATCATCAATCACGGTGAATGAGAAAAAATATGCAGTTAATAAATCATTTGTTTTTTTCTTTTAGTAGGCTACACAAAAGACGTTTGCCGCCCAACCTGGATAGTGGTTAGCGAAAACGACTGCAGTATCAAAGGGCTCGGAGACGGAATGGATGTTTGTAAATTTATAGCGTCTGTATAGCATGAAGGCAATCTAAATATGTAGCGAGTAGAAAGTCCTCTAGAGAAGCTGGTGGTAGGGGAAAAGGATCGGAAGGCCATTGTCTCTCTATCAAAACTGAAACAAAATTAGGGGCGGAACTGAACAGAGTCGTATTGTCACCTTTATGGTGCTCAAGGCGTCAAGGACAAGCGCACTTTTGAACTGTTTGTCAAAATGAATTTCGTTAACTTTTTCTGATGTTACTGTCAGACAAATGAGAACTAAGTCACAACAGCATTGTTATATTATATTTACACTTTTTAACTATACTAACATATTTACGCTTTTTAACTATTATACTATAGATTTTGTTCCTTCATTGCATTGCGATACTATAATGGTTTATTTTTCATTACATGGTCTGTTTCTATAAATCTATATTTTGCTCGTCTTATTAATAATATTTGGTTATACTATTTATTCCTCCATTTTATTCTTGTACATAATAAAATTGTTTATATTTCTACAGTTTATGCATTTTTGTCTAAAACTAACAGATAAGGAAAAGAAACAACCTTACTGTTATTAAGTTTTTGAAAACTTCTTAATGCTAGTGTTACGGTACAACGTTTAAGAAAATACCGAATATCAGTAATACAGTATCGGTCTGCATTGCAATCATTGGTAAAACTGAATGCAAAAAATAAAATGTAAAACTATGTCAGCGATAATTATTTTAAAAAAAACTAAAAAAAAATTCTGAAAGCTTTTAGATTTTACATTACGCCCAAAGCGACTTTTTTAGCTTTTTGTGCGTTCCTTTTATTTATTAAATAAGACGTTCTTCGCACTTAACCTACATAAAATTTAATTCAACGGCAATATCACAAAATATTTAAAAACAGCATATCTTTTGAATTTCTGACGGACAGTCTCTCGCGTTGGAGATAAAAATGTTTTTTTTTTGTACAGTGTTGTAATTGTTCGCTTTGAGACCGCTGAGTGTATTAATTAAAAATTCGTTAAAGTTTCACAAAAAATATGAAATAGTTAATAAAAGAAATTCGAAATTAAAAATTTGGGATTCCAGGTGCCCATGTTCGGACGGAGAATTATGCTATTAAAATTTTTATAGCTCTAGGTAGCGTCATTTTTTCACAGTGCGAGAAACATACACACATTCATGTAGATTCTTCATTATTTAATTTCTTTAAATATAATACAGGGCGATAATATATGGTGGCAACAATTTAAAAAGTGATTCGCCGTTCATAGCGAGACGCCACAAAATGCCGTTTTGAGACTAATAGCCCTTCTGGGCTACCGCTGTTTGGGCTAAATATTAGCTTTAAAAAAATTGCAACATAAAGTGTTTTTATTCGTTTAAAACGATGAATATCCTAAAAAGCGTCTATCATTAAAAGAAACGTTCATTCGAAATTCTGGCTAGTAGAAATGGTCCTGAAGACAAATACTATTGAAAAACAACGTGAACAGATGTAGGGCATTTGCATTTTTTTAAAAAAATAATTTTTCGCTCCGATCATCGTTATACCAACTCAACTAGAATTCTCCTCCTGATTATTGGAATTCCCCAATAACTTCAAGATGTAGTTGCGAATCCCCGATGCAAACATACTGAGGGAAATCCTTTGAGAAACGCAAATTAAAAAAGAATGCAGTGGTGTACTGATTTCTGTTTGCATTCTCCTACTTTAAGATGGGATGAAGGCTTCGTTTTCGGATTGAAGATAGAAAAGAAAAGAGCGGGAAAGTGGAAAAGAATGGATAAAGGAGAGAAAGAAGACAAGTTTAGGATCATTCCTCCTTCTTCGCGATCGTTATGCAATGTTTTTTTCTTCGTTTATTTCTTTTCGTGCATCAGCAACAGACTGTTGCTTTCTCGGAACCGCAGAGAAATAAAAATTGATCGTTAATCTGTAGCTGCTAAAAATGGAAAACGTGGCTGACTGCCAGCGCCATCTAGTGCTCTGGTATGTTATCATTATTCCAAGAACATTAGAATGCTTTTTATTTATGTATAATCATTCTGCTCTGAGATGAATTTTTCATGTATCCTTTGAACGCTATCGAGTATTTTAGGAAGATACTACATTTATGCAATTAAAGAAAAGCAAGATAACTAATCGATCATTTTATAATATTAATTGTAATGAAAACTGCAACATGTAGTAAGCGTGCGCATTCAAATATACTGCATTCAATTTAATTTCTTTCAGGGAAAGAAACTTGAAGTTAAATTATTTAGCTTATCTAAATCTTAACTGGCAATAAAATTATCTAAGCATAATCATATAAATGAATTTTTGAGCATACTATGTTATAAATTAATCGTTAAACGAAAATACACACACAAATACAAATTTGCTACTTTTCATTTAAAACACTAATTTAGAGTTTTAGATATTAATTGTAGTTTTTAGCATACATATTTTAGAAAGATTTTCACTAATCTGTTTGTTCTCAGCATGAGGAGGCATTAAAAACAAGAAAAATGAGTAAAAGATTAAGTTTCTAAAAGAAAATAAACTATTCTTATTGGTACAAATGAATTCATTCCAAAATTCTAGAAAATGTCTACCCTTCACAATATTTATTTTAAAGTCACTCTAATACTACTTCTTATGAAGGTAACAAGATACGTCTGATACCTAATTATTGTTGGCATCATACAAACTACGGTGACATAAGAATTCATTTTATAGCTGTGGTTTTTAATTTAAATGTTGAGTCCACCGGGAAAACAGCTCCTAGTGTAGCAAAGCAACCCTCGTCATTTTTTCTCAGATTACGTGAAAGCGCTTTTGTATGTTTTTTATGGTACAGAATATCTCGTACCATATTTTTTCGATCCTAAGAAGAAAATATAAAGCCATCAATTATAAAGCTCATCTAAAGTTTTAAGATTCACCAAGACAGTAAACGAATATTTGTATTGAAAACAAGAAAAAAAAACAAATAAGTTAATAAATATGGAAACCCATATATATTCCAAGCACGGCTTGTCGCAAAACAACATTCCTTATATGTTGTTATATGCATATATATCTTGCAATTTAACTACACAGAATTACCCAAATAACACATAAATTGAATTTTATTACTCTGATTTGCATTTCTTTTAACAATCATTTATTTCACCGCAGCCATATTATATGAGTTCATTTCTTAAAATTCTTTCAAGTGGTCTTCTTAATCAGAAAACAGGAAAATCAATGGCTCTTGAGTATGTTTACTGTAAGTAAACGGTTGGAAATAACCGAGGTAACATCATAATTTCACGTAGATATGCAAAACATCATGTGGAGAATATCTTTTATTGAAGTGTTCTTTAATTCTAAAGTTCAACTGTTTTATTTCATATCGAAATCAGAAATCGTATCGGGAACAGTGTGAGAAATCTATCTATTCATGCTGTAAAGACATAATCGAGCAATATATATCCTTCTTCTGGAAGCAAAATACGTTAATGAGTGCGAAATATTTTCCACGAAATCTCCTACTTCAGCACAAAAGGCGTCACCGCTATTATGAATGGGAAGAGAGTCGTTTTAAAAATGATGAAAACCGTGGGATCGTGTCCTTAAAAATGCAACTTTCTTAGCTTCCGGACACACTAGTGGTCAGCCCCTAAAATTGTTTGTGCCATCCATTAAAAAAAGTAGCAAAACTATGGTGATTGCGTAAATTATGACTCAGATCACTATTTAGTAACGCAATGCAGACAGAAAATATTTATCGCCAAGTCTACAGTGTCTTTTAAACGAATAACTGAAACAACAGTCACAAAAGGTATTGTGACTAGTGAATAGAAATCTTCGATAATTGTTGTAGCAGGTACTTTTACCCCCATACATGTTTTTCTCAGCGAGGTATGTTTACACAATGTTTGTTTATGTAAGGTGGAATTTCTTCACATAAATCCAAAGATGATGTATATAATATATATGCAATTAAGTAGGAATGAAATAATCATTTATTAATAAATTGTAGTACTGTGCTATCAAATCTAATAAATATTTTGATGAATAACTTACTGTAGTTAGCAAAGACAGATTTGAATTCTAAAGATATGAGACTGTACAATGTTATTTTAAAAATTCTTAATACCTTATATATATATATAAAGAAAAGCAAAGTAACATGCCCAAACAACAATTTAATTATTCTAATTTCGTATGCTTTATGCTTATATATATATATATATATAAATCATATATTAAGCATAGAAGAGGACACTGGATTTCTTAACAGCTTTTCAGCATGGCTAAGCAGGTAGTAATGGTTGAAGGTAAAAACTGTAATGACGCAGTTAACACACTTTAGCTTGAAGAACTTCCAGTCCTTTTTACCACGCATATAAAATCATCTCAGCGCATATTTATCCAATCATAATGAAATCCGATACATCTCTATGCTTCTATTACAATGAAATATGTTAAATTTCTCTGTACACTGAGCAAAATAAAGCATGAGACAATTTTATGTCTCCCATTCCACTGGGCCGATTAACGAAATTCAATTTGCATTTTTCATGTCTCGAAAGCGCGATTTAGGATATGCATTAGATTTATATATAGCATTGTTCTAATATAGGAATTTCGACACAAAAATCGGATTTTTTCTTAAATGGCATGTCAATTCTTTTCCATATTTATATTCTACGAATCTAATTATGCAAAACTGTCAAGTTTTGTAAAAATTCCTCTTGCGATTTTTAAAAAATTAGTTCTCAAAATTTTAGCTCCTCAATGTTAATTGAATTTCATATATATTTTGTTAAAATCTCCTTTTTTATTAAACTTATTTGATTCTTCCTTTCACATTTCGCAGTTTAGGTTCATTCCAAATAACATTCGGCCATTTTTTGTGATTTATTTTTAAAATTTGTATTCTCAAGTAATTTTTATATATTTTTCATATATTTTATGTAAGATTTATATATTCTATAAAACGTGTGAAAAATAACCTATAAAACTTTTAACATCGTCTTAAAGTACATGTTTTTTAGGCACACCTGCAAAAAAATTAGAGTTTTTTATTCAAAATTTTCTAAAATGTACATAAATTTACATATTGTTGCGGTTTGAAATTCGGCATATTTGTTATAAGCGATAATAACGCCGAATGTGGTTTACGCACCTTATTAAAATTATTTGAAAGTATGAACGATCACCTTTTTTTTCGTTCGTCTGCAATGAAAAAAAAGTAGAGGAAAACAGGTTGCTATAAATTAAGAAGTTCACGAAGTGAATTATTCTTGGCGCGAACTGAAAAAATATGCCAAGGTAAATTTTTGAATATCTTCATAAATTTCGCACCACATTTTACAAAATTTAATATTTAGGCATAATTTGAATCATAGAATCGAAATATGGAAACAAACTGTCCTGTTGTTTCAGAAAAAGTGTCAAAATGTCAGTTTTGAGCCCAAATACCTATGTTGGAACAATGCTACATATAAATCTAATATGTATCCTAAGTAACGCTTTAGAGACATGAAAAACGCAATTCGAATTTCGTCAATCAGCCCAGTAGAACGGAAGATGTATAACTGTCTCTTTTTTTTAGTCCAAAGTTGCTTAGTGCCTGAAGGACTATTTTTTTTTTTTTTTTTTTGCTATATTGTGTCGAAAACATTTTGCGTCGGAAAAAGTCTGAATTACTTTTCAAACTGTTGTCACCAAATCTTGCAGAACTGTATTATATTTAAAGATATTAAATAATGAAGAATCTGCATAAATGTATGTATATTTCTCCAAATGTGATAAAACAACGGTACCTAGAGCCATCGAATTTTGAATAACGTAAGTTTCCACCCGAATATGCGCATCTGGAAGCCCAAATTTAGAATTTTGAATTTGTTTTATTATCTGTTTCATATTTTGTAAAACTTTAACGAGTTTTTGAGGAACAAATTCAAACGATTTAAAAGCGAGCAATTTAAAGAATCTACGGGGGAAAGAAAACCTTTTTATCTAAAGCACGCGGAACTGTGCATCGGAAATTCTAAAGATATGCTCATATAATCATTTTAAAAATTATTTCCGATATTTCTGTTGAACTGAATTTTATGGTTTAAGTGCGAAAACATGATATTTAATAAACAAAGGTAACACACAAAAACGTTAAATAACGCCCCTTTAGATGTAATTTAAAATCTTAAACTTTTCAGATTTTTTATTTATTTATTTATTTGTTTTTCCCCGCTGTGTATATCGGTTTTTTGAAAGAAATGACGCAGGTACTTTAAAGAAGCGAAGCGGAGAGGTATTAGCAATGTAGTAGAAGCTAGCAAAAGAATGGCGTAATTTATTCACCAGCGGTATTTACACCGAGTTTGATGTACAAGTACAGCTAATGTATGATAGGTTAATTTCAGTTTTAGTTTCCCTTTTGAAGTAGCTCTATATAACGATAGAAAGATCTCGAATTCGGAAAAACATATAAATTTATTTGAAGAGCACTAAATTTAGAATGAAAATTTTGAGGTCACCAATTATTTTAAAGCAGCTATCGTATTTTGTTATATCTTACACACGTGTATGTACATGTATATATGTATGTGTATATTAAACACTGGATTTTGCATTAAAATGCTTTACTAAAAATGAAAATATTAATTTATAACGTCATATGAATAAGTAATTTTTTAATCCCTTCCATATATATGAGAGAGAAAGAAAGAAAGAAACAAAAAGTAAGAGATAGATAGCTAGATATAGATATAGATATATACATAATAATTTGTATGTTGTTGGCGTACCTATAAATGATGATAGTTGATTCATGAAGAGCTAAAGCAATCGTGGTGGATCTAGCGTAATTTTTTTTAAAACAATGCTTCTATTGTAGATAAACATTTTTTACAAAAATCGAGATTAATTGCACCTAACGTTATTAATCGCGCTGGAAAACATTTAGGTTTTCCAGTTATTATTTATTGTATGATGGAAAAATTAAAAACCCATTTTTAATGCTCTGCAAAGTTATCGAGACTGACATATATACCTATCAACTAACACGGAGTGAGGTATTTTCATACTTAATCTTTTCTTAGTGTTTTCTTTCATATGTAATGTTTTCTTAGGGTAGCTAATATTTTCATAGCGTCCTATACCACAGATATTTCTATAAACCTGAGCACGCAAAAATACTGTACATATTACATCATTTACAGCTAATCATCTATAATTTAGTAATTAAAAAATAAATTGCAACAGAAATTCGATGATTTATTCAAACTTCAATAAAAAAAAATAAAATTTGATGAATATATTTAATGTATGTCTTAGCTTCTTTGTTCGCTCCATTTTCTTTTATGAATAGCTGAATCTCGTATTATGAATGGGAGATATTTATTTGGTATAAGAGTATTTCCCGCAATTGTCCAGTGGATGCGTGGTCAGACTTAAATCCCATCATGTACTACACTTATGAGTTCGAAGAAGGCTAAATTTGGAAATTCAATTGTCCTTTCCGGTGTATACAACTTGGATTTTACGGCTCGTTGTAATGTAAATAACAAGGACTTTACTGTCCACGGCAATATGCATATATGCTCCATACAACCCTTCACCTTTCTGACAAGAGATTAAATTAAAATATAATGCAAAATGGATCGCATTGTGCTAAACAATTCTGATTCTACATAAGATTATATTTAGGCTTTTGGATATATGAAACAGTAAAGAGGATTCTCATTTTATTATTCTTTGACCAAATTTACGTAGCCACATAACATTTTGCTTCTTGAAGCCAGAGATACTGTAGTTATTTTTTTAAAAATGCATAGAAACTTTTGTCTAAACTGCCATCTGATAAGAGTGAATTTTGCTGCACTTTGAACGTATTACTAGTGTACTACTATTTCAAATAATATTGAGGGCCAATTGCAACCAAAAACAGAGGTACACAACTATATATTATAGTAGTCCTATATACAAAATTTCAGTGTTCTGAAGCTACTCGTTTTTGAGTTAACATACATAAATATGTAAACACGTACAGACGCCACAACAAAATCTCTTCTGAATCCATTTTAAATCAGTTTTATAATTCGTTTGGGGAAAAAGAGCCCTTTATTCTGTCCTTACGTACAGATGTCACGCAAGAAATCGTTAAATTGCCTTCGATAGCGGTCAAAATGGATATTTTCTTTGAAATATGATACCCGGAACTTTTTGTGATTACAATACTTCCTTTACTTTGTAAATGTATGTAAAAAGGCTTTATAAATAAGCAAAAAATTATTTCTTATGCTTTCAGAATTGTTGTTTTTGATCTTCATGATACTTATCTAATTTGTATTATTTTATTAATCTATTGTTCTATTTTATTTTCATTTTATATTATTTGTGTTTAACAAATCTCTATACATTAATATACTGAAACATAAAAGTAAACTAGTTTCAGTAGGAATAAATGAATAACAACAATTGTTTAAATAAAAACAATACGAGAGAGACAGAACGCTCCAGGGGGGACAAGTCTGAGGATTTCCTACACTTCTTCCCTTATCACCAACCTCTCGAGTAGGCTTTCGACTAGCCGCATATTCAAAGTACCCCAATACAGAAAAATATACTATTCCTTTACAAAACATCCAGGCCTTCTCCTGGATTCGAGCCCGGACCATTCGGTATGGCATTCAGAGTCACTAAGTACTATGCTGGTTGGGCGGCTTGCTCTGTTAAATTCTGCTAAGGTGACATTTTGCTCGGAATAATAAGAATCCAACCAGTAGTTATTCAAGTGTAGTATAGCAGCTGGGATGCAGAGGCAAAGTTTTATAATGAGGTTCTCACTAAGAAAAGGAATAAAAATAAATTACAATAGATTAGACTGTAGTCACTAGAGTTATCACGTTTTTATGCTTTTGATGTATATAATGAATGGGGGTGGTTATAAGTTTAGATCTATGAATCAGGATAAATTACAGAATTTCTTCTCATGCTTTAAAGCTTAATCAGTAACTTTATTTATTTGATTAGATGGTTGCATTAAGAATTATTTTTAATAAATTACATATTAGTTTATAGTTGCATAATTTTGAGAATTACTTGCGATTACTGGGATTTAAATCATATTATAATTTACACTAATTAATTTTTTAAATTCATTTTAAATATTCTAGGACTAATTTTAATTTTACAAGCATTTGAAAAGATTTTAGTCTATTAGTAATCGAACTTGTAAAGGTTCAGTCTTTTGATAAGTTCTGAAAGAACTGAAACTGTTCACTGCACTTTCTTCATAATTAGTAGGCCTTCGAAATCGAGTACGGAGTTGAAAGGTTAGTAATTTTGTTATCTCAATAATTTAAAGTAACATCATTCATGTCTATTTTGAAATTTTGGACTATAGTGTTTTTCTCACAACTCTTCGATTTAAATTATATTTTATATAGCTGTCGATCTGTTTTTGAAGTGCGTTCGTGAACACAATCTGCCGTTCCTCATCAGTTTTCTGTTAACCTTTGGCAAAAGCGAAATTTTGTTTCACGTATTTTTCGCTCTTCAAACTCTTCTGACTCTTCTGTTCCCGAACATATATATGTATAAACTGATTAGTTGACTATGGGTCATTTCGCCTTATCAGTTGTTTGGAGGATATAATAAATTAAGCTATTTTCTTTTTACTATCTTGAGATACAGAGTTGAGTATTAAAAGATACTGAGTCTGATTCTAGTTAAATGAACAGTTTAATTTAAAAGATGTTGTTTGTCTTTAAATTCTCTTATTCTTCACAGTAATGCTAATCGTAATTAGCAATATTACGGAGTTGTATTTAATAGTTATTTAAAAACAATTATATTTAATTGCTGAAAAAAATAGCTTACACTTTGTAAAGAAATCAACGCTTTGTTAGTAACCTGTTCATAAATGATTCCTAATGATCTCATGTTTCATTGTAGAATAACGTGACTAGTTTATAATTCCAACTATACCAGTGTGCGTTATCCAATCTCCAGGGAGATAATAACTGCACTATATGTGATCCGCTGCATTAAATGTCCATAATAAGCTCATGATTCCACCGTCTCATTAACACATCTGTAATTCACTAACAAGGTAACATCTGATAGTAAAATCTCATTAATGATAGAGTTACTGTAACTCTAAGATATAATTATACAACATAATGGCTAGCGAATGAATGTTGTAATTTCATTGTTAATAGAGCGAGTCAATTTGTATGTAATTTTCTTGTTTCCTTTATCTGTACAATTAATATTTAAAATTAAGTTAATATATGATCGGTTACTATTAATGAAATGCTTATAGGCTTTAGTTTCGTAGGAAACAATATTGTAGAGACATCAGGACACACTGATAATTTTCATCCTGATAAATCCTTTATCAACTTCTGTGTTAAATAATAAACTGCAATTTAAGATTATAGTGATTCTTATAGCAAATACATATTTTATATATTTATACCGTTAAATAACAACAAAGTATCAAATCGGTTCTGAAACTTGTCATACTGCAAACATATCAGAGTCTGGATCCAAAAAAATACATCATTTTAATATAGCCTGCACATGTTCAATAAAGGTTATCAGAACTTGAATGATGGCAAGACGTACTAAAGGAAAATATTCCCTCTAACTAGCTGCTTGGATTTACCGGTATTTTCGTTTACTTAATTACCTATACTAAACTTCTTAATGGTCTATATCTCTTTGAAAGGTTTATTGATAAATCGGATAACGTAATACATTGGCATCAGTAATGTCCATCGGCTCTCATCTCCAGTATTAAAATCTCATATTACTGTAAGCTGATACTCTTTGCACATGCTTCTAATTGACAGCCGTTTTCGGTTGGGTTTACTGATGTCATACTTCACATTACATCAATAAGAGTGCAATGGACATCAAACTGAAAGCCATAGCATATCAGTATTTTCATGTCCTACAGTAAGAATTATGTTATGATTGTTCTTTGCAGAGTTTTCAAAACGAATCAATTTGTATGTTGATAAAATATCCGTTTTCTTCTACAAATTCGTGCGTTTTTTAAAAATGCCTTTAAATAACTGAAAATACTTTTAGAATAATTGTGAAGGAAATTTTATAGGTTGCTAATGTTAAGAAATATTTTAGGAAACTACTTTCAAATTTTCTAATGATGACACGAAAACGAAACGAAACGCAAGTCGAAAGTTAGTTTGTTTTACAGTGACTTTACTTCAGAGGTATTACGTACTTCAACCATTATTTATGAACGTTATAGAGATTCATAGAGAGAATGTTATAGAGAGAACGTTGTATTATTCATTCATAATACTGTAGGTTTGGATTTAGAATCTTAAAAGTATTAGATAACAACTTGGTTATTCGTAAACATTTGTACCATTAGTGTAGTTAACGAAAGAAGTTTTTAGTACCCATTTAATAGCTCGAAAATGCCAAAGGAATAATAATCTTCAGTGACTCCAGGGTTGCCCTTCAAGCAGTGCAGCAGGTTGTCTCAAAGCGGAACTCATGCAATACATAAGGCCTTGGCCACATTGATCAACCAAATACACACTGAATAATGCAGTGGAGACCGGCCCACAGTGGCATAAACGGCATTGAAGCCGAGGACGCCCTGGCCAAAGAAGTGAGGCAACTAAATGGAGAATCTCATCATACCACTTCACTTAATGACATAAATTCTGCTGCTAAGTAAAATCTAAAAAATACGACCATCAGGCGGATATTTCAGCTGTTCGAATGCAACGCCAACAAAATTATTTTCAAAATCTTGGCAAGACTTACAGCGGGTAATTTCAGAAGGATGAAAGCAGTCAAATCACGAACCTACACTGTGCGCAGACACTGACTTGGAATCGAACTTGGACCAGACCAAATCTTCTCCTTGTCCACCATCTGGGATGTAATGCAGCAGATTTGTGATTGCCCCCAAGAAGACTTCTATGAAGAAAACTGCCTAAAGATAGCTAAGGCGATCTGCACCGCCCACGATACTGTCTAACTAACTTCATAGATACGACGGCAAACAAACAACAGTACCCATTTAATGGACTTGTATTATATACTGTTTCATATGTTATATATTTATTGCATCATTTTATCAAAACTGATTTTAAGAGATTTTAAACCTCGCATTATTCAAGTAAGGAAGAAAGCGTTACAAAGGTATATTTTTCTGTATGTTTATTTACTTCAAAACCTCTTCTCATTTATTGACCAAAATTTCCTGCTCAAAGTTTAGATGTTATATCGAAATTAATCTAAGTATATTACGATGTAGATATATTCCTCCCGTGAAACAGAGATTACTCGTTTACTTTGCAGTATTCAGCTGAAATTTCAACAGAAACATTTGATGTGATTTTCTACGAAATTATAGATAATTTATAAAACTACTTCGCAAAACTATTATATTACCTAAAACATATTGCCTCACGAAGAGCACAGAATATTGAATCCTGTGTAATTGGATTGTACGTATTTTATAAATACTGAATCTAAATTTTGAAAAGCCTGAAAATAAAATTTTGAAATATTCTTTCTGTCTTAGATGATCGTTAAGTATAAAGGGCCTCAATGGATTAAAAATAATAAATTATGTATTAGCATTGCAGAAAATTATAGCCCGTTTTTATATATCAATTTCAGTATTATTCTAGATTGAGATAAAATATCCAGTTTAGAATAAATTCTAGAAATATAGGCTCTTAAAGAATTTGATTCTCAAAAATATCTGGCTTAAAGTAAGGAAAAATCTTCCTGATAAAAAATGCAGTGAAAACGCAACATGGCAAGAGTAAAGTTAAAAAACAGTCAATCGAAGGAATAGAGGGAGAGGCGAAAGCAAGAATCCCAAGCTACATTTTTTCCTAATTAATTGGAGGAAAAAAGGAGAAAGTTGGGATCCGGAAAAGAAATGAAGAAAAAAATTCCGTCTCGAGTTCTCTATCGTCTATGTCTCAAGTCTCTTTTCCACTAAGTTAATGAGCGCATTCCCTATTCAGTGAGCATGCGCATCAGAAGCAAATTCCAACACAGCGTAAGCAGCACAATTGTTACTCTAGCATTCTCGGTAACGACGTGCACAGTAGTTCTGCTCTTACCTTTTTTTTAGCTGTTGCTAGAGCATCATTAGATTCTTCACTCTACCCACATGACTTTATATAGAATATTTTCCCCTCATTTTTGTTGTTGGAGTCGTTTTTCTCTATTGTATCCTACATTTTCGGCTTTGTTAAAGGTCGTTACTGGCAACGTCAGAGATTTCTTTGTTCTCGAGCTTTTCCTACATAAATTACTGAGTAGTATAAATCAATATTTAAGTCAAATATTCTTTAAGAACGCTAATAACTAAGAACGAATTCATTTTCCATTTCTAAAGAAGCTAAGAATTGCATATTTGTAAATAACGAATATAACTTATAGTAACCAAATGACAGTCGCGGATGGCAATTTTGTATATCTCGCATGTATATATCTCGCATAACTCAAAAATGATTATCCTCAGGACGTTGAAAATTTGTGTATAGGGCTGCTGAAACATGTAGATGTGCACCTCGCATTTTGGTTGCAATCGGCTGCACCAAAAGTGTATAAATATACGTATATATGTAAGATAAAAATATGTAAATCAAAATTATAATTTAAGTTAATCCCTAATTCCCTTTAATTCTCTCCCTCTGTTTTAAAAATCGTAATAAATTCTCTGGACTGCGTCATTTCTAGCTCATTCCATTTTGCATGGCCTGCGCAGCGCTGATGACGTAATAATTGGAAACTGAAACTTTCAACTCAAACCAAAACTTTTATCTTCGTGTGCTTCCATATTGGCTAACTTAAGCATTTCAGTTGCTCTCTCTTAACTGCTTGGTCGCTATTTCGTTGTGCGCGCTTCCTATCGCAATACTTTCCAAAATGAAAATGTTCTTGAATAGGCACGACTAGAGTGCTAAGTGATTGTGGCCACGAACGTCAACTGGAAAATAAAAATGTAATTAACCCCGCCTCGACTGCCAAGTTTCTTTATTTTATATAGCTATTACTCGACTCAGTGAGCTCAGTTTCTTCATTCTTATAAGTTCTTAAACTGTGTATTTTTTGCTTCAAAAAGGAATGAATTATGTTTTTCTTGTCTTTCGGTTAAGATTTTTATGCCCTTAGTTAACTTGCATGCAGTAATTGTGGAATTATCAATAATTTAAAAGTTTTTCAAGTGTAGCTAGGCCTAATTTTTGCTTATGATAGCAGAATAAGGGATTTGTTGCCAATCTAGAGAAACTAAGCTTCGCAACAACAAAGTAACGTCTTATTTTGTTAACGTATTATTTATTTATTACGAATTTCAATTAGTATGAGGCCAGATAACTTCGAATGTTTGCTTGTTTATAAGATCGTTATGTATTTTTTAAAACTCATTGTGTATACAATAAAACTTCACAGCCTCATATGCTGATACAGATGACTATTTCTCAATAAAACTTATGAAAGCCTAGTATCCTTCATCAGCTCCTATCCACAGAACGTTTTTGCTCTGTAAGTTGCCTTTCTCTTCAACCTTCACTTCCTCATTCTCAACTTTCTCCTTTCCCAGTACATGTCCGATTATTTCTTCGTCATCTTAAAACATTTCGACGAGAGCAGAATTATCTACATCCATTCAAACCTGCCTCGTTCCTTCACCAGCGCTATTCTCCTCCAGACATATAATTAAGATGCCACTCTGCGTTAAAACCAAGAGAATTTTGTGAATTGACACTCCATCTATGAACATGATTATGGACAGCAATTTATCATCACCAACAACGTAAAGGAATGATTTTTACATCTTCATAAGCAAGAAAATAAATATGGCGTATTTTAATGTGAGGTACTACTCAAAGTCATACAGCTACTTTCATTGGTTTGATAAGGGTTGTTACTATTACACATTTCTTTATATTATATGCCTACATTTCCGATTTAGATTTATACTTTCAAAAGTGTTGTTATTTTGATAGTACCGGTTAACTGAATGCCGATTACTAGGGATTTCAATATACTTGTCACAAAATGAAGATTCAATTTACAAACATACGATAAAACACGAACCAGAAAATAGCAACTTTACTTTTTTTTCACTTTTTATCGCTTCTGTATTCACTTAACTGTTTCCTAGCAATATTTCCCAAAGAAACGGGAATAAAATGTGTTGCTAGGTAACTGAGAGAAAGCGGCTTACTATGTAACATGCGCCGTGAAGCATGCAATCCTGTTAAAATATGTTAAATGCTCCATGAATTTTCCTTATAAATTCAGGCAAAACAAAGCAAGGTAAAGAAATAGAGGTGAAAAATATCTTAGAAACGTGAAATTCAGTGTATTAAAATTTTAAGGAGACACCTTTCATAAGTGATTTTTGAAACACAATTCAAATATATTTTTAATCATGTTTACTTAGTCGTTAGATGTTCTAGTCATAAATTTGTATATCTATGACTTATAAAGCTACATTAATAACTGGTGTAAATTATTTATGTGTGCATTATGTGATTATGTGAGGGGGATTATTTGAAATTAAGTCAAAGTAGCATCAGGATATATTAAGAAAATCTTCTTCCTGTCATTTAATTCATTATTAGCTTTGGATTCCGTAAAATTAAAAATGTGATGTGGACACCACATGACTTCCGTATACGGCCTATTAAATTGCACACATTATTTGCTGCATTTCATTTAAACTTATTACGCAGAATTTCATTAGAGATATATGTCTCATTCAATTAATCCAGTTCTCACTTCGCGGCAAGGCAAAAATACGTAAAAACTCAAAATATCTTCATTAAAAATTTTAAAAATATAGAAAAACATAAAATACTAAACATAGTTCGTAGCGTCAACTTGCTTATCTGTTGTGTTAAAAATTGAAAGAGTAGTAGCTGCACAGAAGAAGGGTTAAAAGAACCCTTTATTACACTCCTTAAAAATTTACAGTGCGTCAACTCGAAGCTAACAAATTACGCCTCTGTTGGGGTAGTAACTGAAACAGTAAGAACTAAACTTAAACTTTGAAGATATTCACAAGTAGTGAATATCTTCAAGTTACTTATTCAATAAGTGAAGATATTCACAAATTTGAAGATATTCACGCTGCAGGGCACAGATAAGCTGTTACACCACGTTTAACCAGCAATCAAATGCTAAGAAGAAGCTCACGTTACAACAAGCACAGAGTTTGCCCACTCTCTCTAACGTCCCCTTCTAGAACTTGCTTTTTAAGCCTTTTCTCCCACTCGTAGAATTTGCATTACTTCTCGCTTGCTACCCAAATTTAAATATTCGGGCATTGGCTATTAGGGGAATGAAGACTTAAAGGAAAGGAACTTTAAATTAAATTAAATTGGTTATTTAAAATAAATATAAATCCCTACAAGTTACAAAAGTTAAAAGAGAACAATTATTTAAAATTAAAATTAGAGTTTCTACCCAAAATAAGCAATTCGGCAAGCGGGGAGGAAAGCAAATTTTCGGTTAAAAAAGCTGAAAGATTACTTTTGTCCGACTCTGGAAAAAAATCATTGAAAGTGCCGAAACTTACTTATGAACGACTCTGCTAAGTTTCAAATGTAAACAAATTGCTGCTCCGTTAGGTTCAGTCACACTTTAGCAACAGTATTTTTTTATAATTTTACTTCCATGCAGATTAACTAAAGGAATAAAAATCTTAGCCGGAACATAACAACAACAAAATTCAATCATTTTTAAAGCAAAAAATTCATAGTTTACCATTATATAGAATAAAAATTTTTTCTCGCGCGATATCTGTACATACTGACAGACTAAAGGACTATTTATTCCAAAACAGATTGTAAAATGGACTTTTTCGAACATCTCTACGTATGTATTTTGCATAATCCAAAAATGATTAGCCAAAGAACGTTGAAATTTTGTATATGTGACTGCTATAACATCTAGTTGCACAATACTCTTTTTATTGCAATCGGCATTACTAAAAGTATATATATATGTGTGTGTGTGTGTGTGTGTGTGTGTATGTGCCTGTACGTATACTTTTGGAGCTACCGATTGCAACCAAAAACGGAGGTGCACTGCTATATGTTATAACAGTGCCATATACAAAATTTCAACGTTCTGAGGCTACTCGCTCTTGGGTGATGCGAGATACATACATACGTACGTACAGATGTGATAAAAATGTCTCTTGTGAATCCATTTTAAATCTATTTCTTAATCCGTTTGGGGAAAAAGAGACATTTATTGTGTCCATACATAGATATCACCCAAAGCCATCGTTCAGATGGATTCGAGACCAGTCAAAATGGATATTTTTGTTGAATTACGCTACCCGAATTTTTTTGCGATTACAATACTTCCTTTATTTCGCGCAAGGAAGTAAAAAACTAAGGGTGTTATTTTAAATTAAAATCTATAACTTTATATTTGCCTTTATACATCAGTTTGCCTAAAGTAACGTGTTAGAACATTTTTAACAAACCGCATTGAGTTTTAGGAAATTTTTTTTTATGAATTGTAAGTTGAAACCATGTACAATATTTTATAGTACAAATATAGTTCAAAGAAAAATTAAGTATCGTATTTCAGTAAATAGGAATTCCTCCCTTCTCTCTTTAACTTAATGTACTCTTAGATTTCTTTATAGTACGTCAGTAGCATTTTAGTCTATATGTTTGTTTTGTTGCATAAATGTTATAGCGCAAAAGAAACAGATTTACAGGCAAGCGTGCTCATCTATTTGGAACAAATACAGTCGGAATCGGCAGTGTGACTAATGTTATTTACTCGTTTTTTTCTGGAAGTTAGATTCTGAAGCGCGCATTGAAAAGTTCATTAGTTCATTGAAAGATTTATTCCAAGCAAGTATCTAAGCGCAGATATTTTTTGTTTTTAAATTTAAAAAATAGTAAGCACAGCAACCATTTTCAAACCAGGCTAATTTAAAAACTCCAAAAGATTCTATGGGTGGATAATCGCCGAAGTTTGAGCTAAATACCTACGCCAAAAATAGGCCTGCTTATTTGCCGTATGTATCAACATTTATACAAGTGTTTTTCCGAGTTTTGAAGAATTATTTTCTTCTTCCTTTATATTCTTTCCCT
>KK119304.1:358672-461031 GCA_000611955.2 Stegodyphus mimosarum | reverse complement strand
TCAAAATCTTATTAGAAATATAAAGCGTTAAACTTTAAACCAGCTAAAAATCTAGATACGTTTTAAAATATTTTAAATAGAAAAACAATCGGTTGTGTAGGTTCTTTTATTTTTTATATAAGTGTCTAAAATTACGCACCAGAATAAAAGACTTTAAAAAAATATGAAATGTGTGCTGTTGTAGCCTCCTAAGCAATTATACTTCCAAAATATCTACAAAACTGGGATGTAAGAAAGCTTTTTTAAGGAATTTAATAACATTACCCTTTTATGTTGATCAAAGACACTTTTTTCGATCAAATTTCTAGCGTGTTTTTAATACGCTAGAAAGCTTTTTAATCAGTGCCTGAAAGACCTCCTTGTTGTTGAAAATGTGTAATCCAACAGCCTGATAATGCACCTTGTCAATTATTACGGTAAAAAAGTAGAGGATTATAATTCATCAAACTCTTGCACAGTTAATCCAAGTCTGAATTTTTATAAACTCTTAAGTATTGAAACTTTAGTATTGTTGACATCTATAAAGAAAAATAGAAACTCAAACTGAGATAAAAAAAAACTCAGATAACATATTTTTTGATAAAATATTTAGCCCTAATCCATTTGTGTTTTTTGCAGATAGTACAATAATTTAACATACTATCATAATTTACGTAGATAAATTATAATTCCAGGCAACGGAAAATGTTATTCTTGTACATCTGAGACGTTTATAAAATCAAGTGATGAGATGCTGGTGCGTTTATTCAAATTCTGACTATTTCTTTGGGAAATTAAACACATTTAATTGCATATATGGTACAGTTGTAATTGTTCTAGAAAATTGTATATCGTTATTGATAAAAATTTCTTTAAAATTCGAAATAAATATACAAAAATGAATAAGAAATATTTTAGTTATTTTTAAGCGCTTTACGTCGTATACTAAAGATAGATATTTTATGTATAATATTTATAATAATTTTTACTAAAAATAGTTTATATATATAAAATAGTTTATGTCATTCATATATTTGTATCTGGTTGTAACGAAAGTTTTCCGCCCAAAAACGTTCTTAATAAAATTAGAAAAAGATGAAAGCACTTCCTTTAATGCAGGTAGTAATTTCTACTAAATCTCTGATTTTCTGCCAACTATTTAGTAGTTTTTCAAAGTCTTCGGCCCAAAAACTTGGTGGTCATAAGTCCAAAAACAAATCAACCTCATTTCAGACGTCCTATGCAAAATGAAAGATAGCAGCAGCAATATGTAACTGCAGGTGTGAAAAACGGTAGAAATCCGAAAGAGCGATGTCGGGAATGTATGGTGGGTATGGCAAAAGATCCCATTCGAATCCATACAGAGTCCAGCAAGTGAATGCAGACACATAGTGTCTTGTATTATCTTAATGGAACATTTCATTTTTGCGCTGGTCTCAGTTCGATACTTTTCCTTGCGAGCAGTGTCATTGCGAACTAGCATTGCGCTGTACACTTACTGCCGAGGGTTTTAGCTTTTTCCTGGAACGCTTAGTGAATATTACCACCGCAATCCCACCTGATACAAAGCAGGATCTTTTTGCAGTTAAGTGGCATTTACGACTCTGCTAACGAGCGCAGAACAACCCCCTTTTCGGCCTATTTGGCTGAAGTAAATTCACTTTTCATCACAAGAGACGATTTCGTCCAGTATTTTGTCCTTGCGTTCTTATTCAAGCAGATTAGTGCAGGCCTGAACACGTTTGTTCTTATCTGCTTGAGTCAGCTCATGCAGAACCCAGAGATTGAACGTCTGCGTCACGTTTATGTTACACATAGTTCGACTAATGGACATGATACTAACGTCTTAATTCCTTAACAATATATCGAGCGTTTGAGTACTGACCTTCTTCCATAAGTTCTCTCAGCTGGGCCTCATCAAAATTAGTAGGCCTGTGAGAGCGCTCTGCTTCTTGAATATCCTAGTCCTTGTTTTTCTAACTTTCGGTACCAAACCTTTACAGTTTCATATGATACAACACCAGTACTTCAAGATGTACACATGATTTGATGACATTCCCTACCTGAGCTTTTACAACAGAACTGGAAGTAAATGATGGTTCTAATCTGGTAGCATCACAGTTCCATTTCAAACACCTTGCACTTAATGATAACGATATTTTTTATAAATTTCCCAACACTAAAGCAAGTCTCTTTCTTTCAAATGCCAAAAAGCATTTGAAAAATATTATTAAATAAGCCAACGCGAATTAATTGCGGTGGCCTGAAACGTTCGTTAAAACCCGATATTTTGTCATTATTTACTGCTGAAATTCTATTGTTAAAATATCAATGATAGAGGATTTTATGTTTCCTGTATTATTGATATTTTAAATTAATTGTGATATCCTAATGACTATCGGACATGGAATGTTATGTTTTCTACATTAAAATAAATATGCGCATATTAAATTATAAGTAAATAACTAAAGTAAATGTATAACTTTTCCTATATGAGGTTTAAAATTTCAATTGTATTTACTTTAAAAGGCAATAACTGATGCACAACTGGCTCGTTATGTCTTATACTCTAAGTCATATATTTAATGATTTAATTAATTAATTGATTGTATAATTCTTTTATGTGGAATATAATAAGCATACTAGCTCGGTGCTCCTACGGTCCAGAGTTCGATCCTGAGCAAGAACGTTTTTTTTATTTATCGCTCCATGCCCGTTTTCTTTTCTATGTATTCATAAGAAAAGGTTCATAAATATCTCGTACATAAGTATGTTTAAATATTAATCTATTAATAATTAGTAAATTTCATTTTACGTTTAACTCAAATAATGTATTATTAAGTTGAAACAATGAAAACTCAAATCAAAATAAATATTTGCACTGTTATAAGCTGAAGATCTTCTCAATATATTGCATTTGATAGATCTACATATCCGCTTATAAGAAACGTTTCAGTATTTCGTACATTGCTATGAATCCTAATGCTCACACTCGGCCCCCAGAATACTTCAGTGGAACTGACATATGATGAATAAGACTCATGATGAATAATGACCCCTTAGTAATCGATTCATAACCAAAGACACTAAGGGCTAAAAGGTTCGAAATTTAGTAATCCTAGATCTATGAGCCTTCACGACATTCTCGCAAAACTTATAGCCTTTCACGACTTCAGAATTTATGTATTCAACCCTTAATTCTCCAGCAAGTTTTCAAATACTTCGCACGTAATTCTTGCCGTTTTAATTGGACTTGTTAAGGCACGCTCTTAAACTCCTTTGCTTGGCATCTCAATAATTGAAATGCTAGACATTATGTCTTTCTGCAAGCACAGTTTTCTGGTTATTTTTAAAAGGCGAATAAAGGCCCCATTATAGTTTTAATGTTGAAGTTAAATGCTAATGAAATATATGTTTTTAAGTGATCATTAATTATAGTTAAATGTTTTTCTCTTTTCTAGGTAAGTACCACGTTTCCTGTTGTCTCTTTAAGGAGAAACTTCCGAGAGGCGAAAGGAGTAATGTAAAAGACAATTTACGGGCTTCTCTTCTTTTTTAAGTACTACTTCATTAAGAAAAGGCTAATGAGACAGTAAGTGCTTTATGCATTTTTCGCATAAACAAAGAGATTTAGAGTATGTTGCTCTCTCAGCAAAAGCTTACACTTCTTTCTGATTACCGTTTGTGTCAAAGCTAAAATCGAAGCTATGTTACTAATGGAAGTAACAAATGCCAATAATAACTCCTAAAGTAAAGTTAAATGATTCATCCAAAATATCGGTCAAAACACGTGTTCATCATTTTTAAGTTTTGGAAATTTAGAAAATATTACCTACGAATACTCTATACTTGCTTATCAATAATTTGCATTGACTACAAATTCGGAAAGTATTTAATTCAACTTTGTCATTGTTTATGCGTAAGTTTCTGCTGATTGAAGAATTTAATTAAATCTGTAATTTATTCCCAGCTTCTCTCTCATAAAATCATAAACTGCATTTTTTAAAGTGACTAAAGGAAAATGCATTCAGTAATCTAATGAATTACATGAACGGCAGTCATATAAGAAGTAAATCATATAAGCAATCATCAATTACATAAAAAATACATAATAGCGGAACTTTCTGAAAAATACAAGTTCATAATAATATTATAGGATTGGTAGTTACTATTTAAGAGTATGATGTCTAGGAATTTACTTCAGAGATGATTGTCTAAGGGCTGTCGATAATTAATCAGATTTAGGGGAAACTCGAAAATTTAATGGAAACATGAATATTTGTTACAAACTGCGAAGTGATTAAGCGCATAGAGGGAAATAGATGAGATTATTTATAGATGAGAAGAAGTATTCGGCTACAAACATCTTTCAGTCGCGTCACCGTCTTACTGGCGGAATCGTCTGTGTTCATTCATCGAAAGGAAAAGATTTGTTTTCACAGCTTGCCGCGTTACCCGATTATTATCAACAATGCCATCCTACAATATTGTTGGTGAATGGAGTCCAACTTAAATCAATGCTAAAATTATAATTATTAGTTGTACAGGCATTTACATTAATAAGAGAAACTTGTATAGTGAAGTGCAATCTATCAGTACGTAATAAAAATATTTATAGGTGGTATATGATTTAATGGGTGAAATATTAAAATGTTAGACACATTTAGTAAAACTACAAAAATCTGAAAAAGCATATTTTTTAGTCATTTTATTTATCAAGTAGGCACATTCAAACGCAATTTTAGTCATCTGTTCGTTAATTATAATGGAGGAACCATTATCCCTAAAACGTTTTTTGACTGGAACATTTAAAATTCAAATGATCTTTCATTTAACCTGATGTGGGCCACGTTCATATAAGCATTTTAGTTCGATTTCTTTTCTACTGCATTACTCCGAATGAATGATTTTCATTCTTTAAAAACTTAACGGAAAAAGACTTTACTATTACAAAAGTAAATAATAATTAAAACAATATTGCTTAAAAATTAATTAGCATTATGACTGGATTCAAAAACATAGTAATTGAAATTTTAATTCTCGTATTATGTTTCAAAATAATAGTGATTGTGAATTTCAAAACATCAAATTTTTAAACTTTGTATTCGTGTCTGTTACTATCTATATGATTCAAATAAATATTATCTGAAGAAGAAGTTACTTTCAAAATCATGCATATGACTGTAGTACATTATGTAGGCTTTAATGTTGTTAGGAATTGTATATCTTTGAGAATACCAAATTATGTGCC
The DNA here is from genome assembly GCA_000611955.2 of Stegodyphus mimosarum. Classification (NCBI taxonomy): domain Eukaryota; kingdom Metazoa; phylum Arthropoda; class Arachnida; order Araneae; family Eresidae; genus Stegodyphus; species Stegodyphus mimosarum. Next base: position 455,801 of record KK119304.1, on the reverse strand, counting down.
ACCTAAAAGTTAAAGACTTGAATTAGTCAATTTGTAATGATAAAGGATATTTTAATTCAAAGAACCGTAGTGTTTAACATAAAAAGCGCATTGAATTGTTGAAAGTATACTAAATTTGGATGCTTTCCTCTAAGTCCTTTGCAATATCTATCTTTGTGTGAATACACCATTGACTGAAGAAAGCAAATAACATAATAAATAAACTATAGTTTACCTAAGATTTCTAAAAATGTTTGGAAACTTAAATGTAATTAACAACATTTTTTCAGCGTTTAGGAATATTAATTAATTGTTCTCTAGTTTATGACGCTATGCTTCTGAGATAAATTAAACAAAAAATAATTCTTCTGATTTTTCAAAATGTTCACGAATTAAAAACGTATGAGCAAGCTTCCTGTTAGAACGAGCAAAACATGGCAATGACAGATAATAAAATAAAATGTTTAAATTTACGTAATTCTGTATGCATAAATGTGCGTACATAGTTATCGTAAGTTAGCAGATTTAATTTCTGACTTAGGTTTGCAGTAAATTCAGGTGTAAACTGCTAAAAAAATGGGACTGTTCTATAACTCCCATTCTACTGGGCCGATCGATGAAATTCAACTTGAGTTTTTCCCGTCTCGAAAGCGCGACATTGGATATGAATTAGATTTATATATAACACTGTTCTAATATAGGTGTTTTTACAGAAAATCAGACTTTTTCTAAAATGGCATGTCAATTTTTGCCACATTTACATTCAAATTATGCCAAACTGCCAAGTTTTGTATATATTGCACGAGTAGGTTTTAAATTATATCTCTTTTTATAAAACTTATTTGATTCTTCCTTTCATATTTCGAAATTGAGGTTCATTCTAAATAAAATTCGCCAGTTTTTTATGATTTATTTTTTAAATTTGTATTTTTAAATAATTTTTATATGTTTTTCGAAAAACTTTTGTATTATAACCTATAAATGTTTGCCATCATCTTAAAGCAAATGTATTTCTAAGCATACCTGTAAAAAATTAGACTTTTTTATTCAAAAATTCCTAAGGTACACGTGAATTTACATTATGGCGTGTTTTCAAATTTGGCTTATGTATTATAAGCGATAATAACGAAAATGTTGTTCACGCACTCTTGTAAAATTATTCGAAATTATGAACCTTGCTTTTTTTCCGCTAGTGGACTATGAAAAAAAATGAAAGGAAAATAGGTTGCCATAAATTAAAAAGTTCGCCAAGTGAATTATTCTTGGCGTAAACTGACAAAATCCGCCAAGATATATTTTCACATTTCTCCATAAATTTCTCACCAAATTTTACAAAATTTAATATTTAGGCGTAATTTTATGTAGTAATGCGAAGAAAGCAATGCTTAACAAATTGAGTTATAAAACAAAACGTTAGTTGTAAAAAGTTTTAAAAAAATTCTGTAAGTTTTCCTAATACGAAATCTGAGTACTGATATGATGAACTGAAAAAAGATTAGAAAACCTGAATAGCCACATTGAATACTACATAGGGAATTATAAATATATGCTGCTTTTAAAAATTCTGTGGTTTTGCTATAACATTTAACTGGACATAACTGTTTGTTAAACATTTTGTCATCATGTAAGAACCTTATTTTATTCTAACCAATTAATTTTAGTTCAACTTTCCTTTCTGTCCTGATTTCTGTTTCCTGCAGGAATGTAAATTTTAATGACGTAGTATGCAAAATCTAAGGTGTTCAGAAGCAGCATTTCAGCAGCGTTTTAAGAGTTCGTGAGGAGTAGTAGCGCAGTCAATTCCGAGTTCATGCTGCGTGTTTGAAATTAATTCTCTAGTTGTCTCGTCTTTATTAAAGAGCCAGTCGTTAGCCATCCTAATTTATTGTGATTTTTTACATTTTTATTTTCTGTTTAATTTACTTTAGCCACAAGTGGTGGTGAATTGTGAGCACCGAGTGAGTGCATGTTGTTAAATTAAGTTCAAATAAAAAGGTTAATCAAAAACTTCTTCTGCATTATCTGTTCTTCAAAGACATGGCACGAATTTGCTACTTCATCTTCTACGTAGGGTCTACAATTTATGCTTCCAAAAAACACAGACTCTATAATCTTATGTTTAATTTTATGTGGTGTGAAGGCAAAGAAAGTGATGTTTAATAATATTTTTAATTAAAAAAAAGGTTGTGTTAGCAGGTGTGAGTCTAAGAGCAGATCTGGTAATCAAGGAGAGCTTAGATTCTTAACATACCCTCTAGCACGAGGTTAACATTTCTGTAATTTCAGACTTTTGTACTTTTATATTTTTTCCCATTTAAACATATAACTATAAACAATTTATTCTTAAAGTTCCGGATTTAGAAAGCGTGTGCATTTCAAAATGTAAAAATATTTACTGTCTGAAATTTTCTCTTGCAAATTTCTCTCTTTATTTAACAAATTATTAAAATAATTCTTATTTTTTCTTTATTGTTTCGAAAGTAGTCTGTATATTATATTAGTAGAATAAAATTAAAAATATTAATTGTGTTTATAGATTGCCGAGAAAGGCAAAATGATTACTTTTACCAACAAATTAATGCTAGTATTAAAAACAGAAAACATTCACCTCTGAAATCAGATAATTTAGATTAAATAAAATCCCGCTGTTAAAATGTCTTTAAAGTTAGAAAAAATTTTAATACAGCATATGAAGTGACTTAATTACTAACCGTTTCAAATTTTAAATATATTGTGTTACTATAATGTAGCCTAGGTTTTATACTTCCCCTTCTGCTTCTTATTGCATATAACTATTTTCTTTTATTTAGAAAGAGTATGCATTTAAAAATGCACAAATATTTACTGTCGAAAATATTCCCTTACGAAATTTTTACCTTTTGTACAAAAGAATGTTGAGGAAAAACTTGCAGTTTTGAAAGTTAACCCGAAAAAAGTGTTCCAGAAGAAATTTCCCATTCATTTAACAAACAAATTTCTCTAGCAAATATTACTATGTAGCTGATTTCATCAAGTTAGCAAACACACCAGACAGTTATAAAAAAAGAAGCAAACGAAAGGGGAAAAAACGCATTACAGGCAAAAAAAAGCAAAAGGATTCCGAATAAACTCAGCTTTTAAAAGGAACTCGTCAATTTAATTAGCACAATCATTATTTTTTCCCGGAGAAAAAACAAATCCTTTTCTTTTTCCTTATTTAGAGTTGCGTACTCATTAAAGAATTTTTAATTAGTCAATAATGCCTTTTTTCATATATTTACGTTTTTTGTTGTATTTTTATAATGTCTTTGTTTCTTAATGAATTTAGCTGGGAGCATGTTTTCAGTAACACTAACAAGCTATTGAAAGAATATAATTAATACTCTAGTAAATGGGGGAAATACAGGACACAGATCATGTGATATGTCATCCCTGCTTTTTTCGGATTTCTTCGGGATTCATTATTTGTGTTAGGTCAGCGCGCATATTAAAAACGTGAACAATGTTTCGATGTTTTCGATTGCTTAATGCAGGAATAAACCCCATAATTTTCTACATATGCTGTAATTATTGCGAATAAAAAGTCCATTATAGTATAAAAATTTATTGTGCGCGCTATTTGATTTTCTTTTTTTTTTTGTACTTTAAGAATTATGTTCTACAAGAATGGACCGATTCTTTCTGACTGCAGCATAAGACTGTAAGGCTGCTGTGCATTTAAAATGGTTTATTGTTTATTCTGCGTCTCATACACCATTTATCAGGAAATAAAAAAAAATTTTCCAGGAGAGAAACGTACATATACTAGCTTGAACGTTTGAAAATGTTCTTTAAGAAAGATAAATAAATAGTGTTAATGTCACACTTTGATGTAAAATTAAGCAAATGTATTTTATTTTGACGTTAGTTGAGAAAAAATTGATACAGTTGATTAATAGAATTTAAAATATTACACAGTGCGTGAAAGACAAGTAAAAGTTTCGAATGAACGTTTTAAGAAAAAAGAAATTATCTTATCAGTACTATTGCAATAAAAATGATAGACATGGTGATTACATAGCAAAAATGGAGTTTCATTTCCTGTCAAAAAACTTTTGATTTCACGTATTCAGACAAGTAAATACATGAAATATTATGGATATTAAACAATAATATAAAACATCGTGTTTATCTATTTATATCTGTTTATCTGTTATATCTGTGTTATCTGTTATATCTATTTATATATGTAATAAAGTGTTTTGGATTGCAATTCATGTATTTATAGCTATTGGTGTTTCATTTTCAAGAAACGTTTTTTGACTGTGGCAACAAATTCTCAACAGTAAGATCAAAATTTGCTTTATTTAGGGAGGTATATTTTCAATTAAAAAGTATCTTTAATAATTTTAATAATTATAACAGTGATATTGAAATATGCTGAATAAAATGCTTAGAATTTTAAAGATGTTAAGTGGAACTACCTAGCAATACTATTGAAACGAGTTATTAGAATGCAGATACGAATATTACTATTATCTTAGAATTTTACGGAATTTCGTAACAGCTAGGTTAGTGTTTCTTCTTTACATTAGCAATTCTCTTTATTTTTCTTAAAAAGAGATGCATTCACTTAGTGAAATCTGAGCCTAAAAATATATCGTGCATTTTAACGAAAATGTAACGTTTAAAAAAATATTTCATAACGAGATCTAATGAAACCCTTTATAAAATGAATTAACATGATAAATGTTAATAATTATATAAAATATAATTTTAGCATTATAATGAATGCAAAATATTTTTGGAACAGGCAAGAAACATTACTCCAAATGGCATGGTTCTGCTATATCTAGAAGCTTAACTCAACATCCTTTAGACCCTACTAGAGTGAATTGTGAATTACAGCTTTGATCTGGAGCGAAGACGAAGTCATAAGAAGCTTAAAATGGCATTTTATGAAATGTTTTAAATTAACAGAAGGCACTATTTGTGTTACGGCCAAATGTGTTTTTAAAATAACATGTTGATTTTAAGTTACATTCATAGCTAGGTAACGTAGTCTCAGACAACACACAAAGTAGTCTACTTAAGTAGAATCAATAATTAGTGGCGCGCAATAAAACGTCGGCAAGCAAAATGACTAAAGCCGGAATAAAATTTTGAGAAAGCCGACTGTAATACATAACTGCAAGGAGAGGCTGCCGAAAGCTCTAAAACATTCAAACCCTTGGCTTAAACCACAGCTAATTTGCATTCTAGTGAGGACTAGGGAAACAAGAATTTAAAGTAAGTTTCTCAAATCATAATAACCTGTTAATTATCATAAAAAATTTGTAAACATTTCATTAATTAGGTCGAATTGGTTTTGTCTTTCAATCGATTCAAAAAAGCAGTTTCAATGATATTCAAATTTAAGTAATTCTGATGAGATAAAATTATGAACTTTTCATTTTAATTTATATAATCATCATTTTTTTCGAGCACTTTTACATTTTTAAGTCAAACTCACAGAAGGATGTTTGAATGTAAAAATATTTAAATTCTAACATTTAAAAAAATTAAACTTTTTCAGCGTCTGGAATTTTCATAAAGAATCTTCTTTCTCAAAAATATGTCAAATATAAGAAACATTTGCGCAAGTTCTACAAATAAAACTAATTATATTGCTGTTGTTTTAGATATCATTTTATTTTAGTATTACGCTGCTTTTTAAACTGAAGCATTTAAAAATTAAAATTAGTAGATTTACAGGTTTATTGAAGTATAATTCTTTTTATTAATTAGAAAAATTTTAACTTTAACAATTTTGATTGCTATTCTTCTTTAATCCCTACTTAAGCCTTTCAAAAGTACTTCCTGAAAAAACATGCAGTTGTTCTTAAAATTTAGCAAAAGTAGTAACAACATGGTAGTGTAATATTTCACATCAACTTTTATCAACAGAAATGTAGGAACTAAAGCAACTTTTATGAGGAACAACCTAGGATACGGGATGTTAAGAGTCTCATAATACCTTAACCCTAAAACCAACCTCTCGAAACCATTTTCATCTCAGTGAATATTAAGTACCCCATCTCAAAACGTTAACATATTTATAAATCTTACACAAGTTCAAACCGGACCCTTTTGGATTAGAAGTAGCTGTGTTATCAATACGCTTATTGGAAAAAGAGTAGTTAGATAATTTAATTATTTCTTACATTAAACATCCCTGTTATGAGATTATGCTTAGCACTAATTGCAAAATAAGTGCATAATATGGTTTCTAATATAACCACCACAGTTCCTGATAATTTTTATTTCTACGCAAGTGGTTGCCTCACCACAAATGCATAATAATATTTAAAACTTTATTATATATGTTTTCAGCGATATTAGTAATTTTCAGAAATGGTCGTCTTCAAGCATGTGGATGGTCGCAAATAGAGGTTTCAATTTATACTGATTAGCTAAATGAACGCAATTCTTTGAATCAGCAGCATATCAAATGTATGAGCTTGAAACCAAACAAATGTGTCATAAAAGAACTGCAAAAACATTTTTGTTCCGTTTTCGACATATTTGTAACTGCAGCTTTTTTTTTTGTATGATATCGCAACATGTCACATTTGCGGGCACAGACAGCAAAAACCAAAGAATAGTCCCAAATTTGACCAACAGTTTACGACATTATTTCCAAAAAATGTCGTAAAAAATAACATAACGAAAGGAAAGTTTATCGCAGACAGAAAAAAAATTGCTTCGCTGTTCGGCAAAAGCAGTTATGGACAACAGCTCATCAGTCACAGTATAATTCGAAAAAATTATTAGAAAAATTTCAGGCAGACCTAATCTTTCTGTCACGAAAAATAATGAAAAAAATATATATATGAAGCAAAATCAAGTGTTAAAAAAATGTCGCTAGACGAACTAAAAAGTAAACAGAAAAAGACCGCTTGTAGCTTTCCCATGTGCTTCGTATTTGGCAGTAGTCCAGAAAGAGTCTGATTCAATTAAAATAAAGGCGGCAACTGCTGCGAGATTTTTTTTAATCATTTCTTTCAGTTTTAAGCGAAGCTGCCGGATACTGAATACCAGTTAGAAAGACTGGAATTGTATTAAACAGGCTGCTAGTAAAAAAATGGGAAAAAAAAACAGAGAACGTCTGGCAAAAAAAAAAGAGTTGATTTTTTTTTTCCAAATGCATATAATACTGTGTTCTAAATAGGCATTTAGGTCCAACTGAGAAAGTGGATATGTAAAATAAAATTGCAGCCTTAATAACTGCAGTGTTCATTATTCTAGAAACAGAATATTTTTATGAATATCTAGCAAAATCTTTCAAATTACTGCTTAGTTTTGAAAATATAAATATATTTTCGTTCTTTCTGAACATTTTTTTTCCTTTTTTATTTATTTCTTGAAGATTACGTTTTTAAAAAATTATTCTTAGATAGTTTCATGTATGTAAATAACATATTTCCTATTTGTTAAGATTCTTTTTTACGTTAATCGAGCATAACGTATTCTCAGAATTTTGAAGTACATTTTGTAGAGTCATTAGGTATTTTTTTTAAAGTTAGATGGAAAATGAGCAACGCCTTCGCCGGGATTCGAACCACGGACCTCTGGAATACGCGCCCAGCGTGCTGACCACTACACCACGAAGGCATGCGAAGAAGGTGGGAGAAATAGCTTGTATACTCCTCTTTTTAAAGGGCGACTGGGGATTAGGTACCCCAGTCGCCAAATCTTGGTCGTGGAGAATCATCATCGACCACATTTTAGTTCGGGCGCCACAATTTACACTCATTAGGACTTTTTTTGAGGCAGGAGTATTAAAAAATGAGCAACGTCTTCGCCGGGATTCGAACCACGGACCTCTGGAATACGCGCCCAGCGTGCTGACGACTACACCACGAAGGCATGCAAAGAAGGTGGCAGAAATACCTTATAATTTGTCATTACAAAAAAAAACATGTATGATACCTGTAACATAATTTTAAGCGCCGAAACATACCATTTTCAGATGAGACTCATGATTTTGTTATGATTGTTAATTTATTACATAAATAAAATTATTAGCCATAAGAAAAAAAATGCAATCATTCCGAAAGAAGTATCAAATTCATCGAAAGAATAATTAAGAATATAAACATTATTAATAATTGTCCTTTTAATGTTCTTTTAACAAAATGCACGTGATTATTTTAAATTAAAATGAAATATGGAAACAATCAAAGTTGTAAACTAAAAATTGTCACAAATTCTTACAACAGAAATTGTAAACCAGTCAAAAGGTAAGTCATGATGATTAAATTTTTATTGAAGCAGTTACAAAATTGTGATTTCTACTTTCTTCTAAATTAGAACATAAGAGGTGTAAATTAAACTACTTCCTTCAATTAGGAAAATAACATATTTCGGCAATTTATATAGTAAGTTATATTTACTTATTACAGAAACTATGTCCTTATCGAACTAGTTTTCGTTTGTAATTTTATGTGCTAAGGCATTCATCTCTAATTCGAATATGAATCAAAAGCAAGATTTAGTTGCTTAGTGATTAGTTTAGTTTCGTTATTTATTTATTATTAACACAGAGTGTTTTTTAAATATAAATTTCTTAGCAAAAGAATATTTTAGATGTTACTTTAATCGCATGTTCTTGTCAAATCTTTCATAATCTCTGACTTTCTAGTAATTTTATAGCAAGAGATTTTTAAATGTGAAATCGCTCCTTAAAATAAATATGTTATTATTCTAAAAATGACCTCCGTGATGACAGATAGCTTATCTTATATCATTTAGCAAGGTTAAAACATATTTCTGCTTTCAAATTCGCAACCAATAGGTGGGCGCAATATTTTTACTTAAAATACTTAATTACATCTCAGTTTTAATCAATTGAAAATTCTTGATTCCAAATTCTCTATTCCAAATTCGACTCTAAATTAATCTAAATATATATATAAATTTCCATTAATATGATAATATTAATCTAAATATTATCTAGTTGTTTTACTAATATGAATCAATTTATTATTGTCGCTAGCTCGAATTTTCTCTTAAATATTAAGGATTCATTTTAATTAATTTTTTAATGGGATGAACAGATAACATTTTAAAACAGTTTTCCAAATTTCAGCATTTATTAAGTTAATTGAAATAAATTAACTTCCCCATTTTCCGTTTTTTTCATTGACAAATAGCAATGAGAATTTCACTTCATAACGAATGAACATGATTTTTAATCTAGTTTTCCATTATTAAGTATGTAAATGAAATTAAGAAAACTTTAGTTTTTCTTTCCTTGCATCATTTTGTACTTTATTAGGAGTGAAATCGTTTTTATAATTTCCATACTTCATTTTAAATATTATTCCAATAAACGCAAATCTATAATTTTTATTCGTATAAACCAAATGGAAATAAATTTCATCATGTTTTTAAATATTCTTTCAGCTATTATAAGCTTTTTGCTGTAAAATACTCTATTGTAAAGCTATCATGAAACTAAGTTATATAAAACTCCTAACAGATACATAATTAACGTAGTGTTACGAATTTTGTATTTAGATAGCTAATATAGCAGGATTATAATTAAAATTGTTGTATATCCTCGTGAAACGCAGCGCGAGAAAATATTCAGAGAAAGCTATGTCGAAAAATTAAAAATACAGGAGCACGTGCGTTTAACATTTAATAAATAAGTATCTCTTTAATGTGTATTGAAACTGAACGCTATGTTAGCTGTAAACGTAATTCCATTCTTTTTGCTTTCCAGAAATGTCCTGAAGCAAAAATTCCTAGAACTATTTCATGCGGCTGGTTGAAAACTATTTAAAGCCGGAAAGAGACATCTCAGCTCAGTTGCTGTTTAGTTAAATGCTTAGCTACTGTTGTTGCGAGTTTGGTTCCGCGTGAACTGAGATGTCTGAATTTGCTTTCTCTTTGCATTCCGTTGCATTTTAACGATTTTAGTAGTTTGAAGTATAACTACTGTTTATACTGCGTGATATTGTAAACACTTTTACGAATATCTCTGAGGAAAATTCCGGTATTCTGTTATATTTCTTTTGATAAGAATAAATTTTATTAACCTTTTATCGGACTTGTGCATTCAATCTATTACGAATCCGTACGCAGACGACATTATGTTTAAAAAGCTAAATATAATTTAATAATAGTTTTTAATATGCTATAAAAATGAATCTAAAGCATTTAAATTGGTTCCTTGGAATTCTGTATTGATTTCATTGCCTAAATTTTTACAACATATTAACTTCATTAATTACAGCTTGCATTCGTGAATATATGATCATAATGCTGCTCTATAGCTGTCAAGATCAGCATCATATTATTGTTTTTGATGCATTTGGGGAGGCAACAATGGGATTATGTAACATTTATGCATAAAAGAGCGTCATTTCATATTCCGTATGATATAAACGTTTCTTAATCCCAACCTTCGAAGAAAATTTGATGATAAGCAGCCACTTTCAGCATGGAATGCCGTCTATGTCTCCACATCTCAAACTCTGGATTTTTTTCTAATGGAATTATCTGAAATAATGAATACAAATACTTTACAGACGATTCTTCTCTCAAACTCATTAGCAATTATAAAAGATGCTATCCAGCGACATGTAATCCATAATAAAATGCAGTTGTGCTGTTCTTGAGCTTGTCTTCAATCAATGTTCAGTTGCTATGGCTGTCGCATTCAGCATTTATTATGAAGCAATTTGTATTGTTTTATGGCTGAAATACCAACGTTGACGTAGTCGGAATGTAATATTTCCTTGACTAGCGACTAGCGATTTTACACGTTTTTGCGCTAACTATATACTATCGTTGACAATTTTACTAAAATGGAATTTTTTTAAAGTTTTCTCTGTCTTTTGGGTTACAATTTCTATAAAAAATGCTGAGAATAAAGAATGCTAAATTTTTGTTAGACAAGAAAATTAGGTGGGCATGGAATTCTATTTCCAAAGCGAATTTTTGCATTAAACGTTTTCTTATTTCTCAGAAAATGCAGAAGTATTTTATATAAGTTCTAAAGACATTAGGTTATTTGGAAGCAGAAGCTGTGAAAAATGATCAGTGCCCTCGCCAGGATTCGAACCATGGACCTCTCGAATACGCGTCCAATTTGCTCACCACTACACCACGAAGGAATGCAAGAAGGCGTACGAAATACCTTATATACTCTCCCTTTTAAAGGGCGACTGGGGATTAGGGCTCCAATTGCCAAATCCTGGTGGTGGAGAATCATCATCCGCCACCCTTTTAGTTCGGGTGCCACTGTAGAGACATTAGGTATTTTGAAGCCGCAAGACGCGGAAAATGAGCAATGCCCTCTCTAGGACTCGAACCACGGTCCTGTCGAATGCGCGTCAAGTGTGCTGATCATTTCACCACGAAGGCATGCGAAGAAGGCCGAAGAAATAACTTGTAAAATGAATGCTTCCTTGTGAGTTTATAGCCTATAAGGTCCAATTTATTATATTAGAATAATTCTTTCATTATTGTAAATCTATATAGTTTGTTAGTAATATTAAGACATGCATAGCGTATCATATACCTTTCATATTAAATCAATGAAATTAGTTTCAGAATTAAATGTAATTCCTCATCTAACTCATTCAAATGTGATTATATTTTGACTATTTCAACTTTTTCTAGTTCTCAACAAAATAGAATTAGTTTCTCTACTGAAAAGCAAACTATGAAAGATTTGGGCAGTGTTCACTGTGGAATAAATTCTCGTTTCGAACTATTTAATAAAGATTTCTTTTCTTTTAGTGATTTAGTTAAATCCAGTAAATTACATAAAGTCTATATGCTGCCTAAGGGAAGGAATATCTCCGGGAAGAAAGTTCTAAAACTAACTTGTATTTATGTTACAATTTGCGCAGCCGAGGAAACATCTACGGAGCAAGTCCTCTGTTCATCATTCGAACCTAGGTCGAATTCGGTTGTCTTATTTACTCGGCCGCAGGACAGCCTTTGGAGTTAGGTACCAGAATATTTTGATATAAAAATATTTTGAATTACTACTGTCGAAGCATTTATTTCTTCGCTTAATAATTTAATCTAATGAAATCTGTGAAGTACTCACCAGAATTATTCAGCATACTACTGTATGACTCATGCCTAGTAAGAAATTCGTTCAATATCTTTCATTCTCTAAATAAATTATTTCCGTTTTCACGTATGTATTGTGAAAAAACAACAGTATCCAAACCTATCAAATTTTGAATAACGTAATCCTCCACTCGAACACGGGCACATGAATGGCCGAATTTTGAATTTCGAATTTGTTTTATTATCTATTCCATATTTTGTAAAATTTTAACGAATTTTTGATTATCAAACTCAACGACTTCAAAACATGCAATGGCAACACTGTACGAAAAAAAAAACATTTTTACCTGCAGCTAGCGAGACTGTGTTTCAGAAATTCCAAAGATATGTTGCCTTTAAATATTTCGCGATTTTGCTGTTGAATTGAACTTTATGTGGTTTATGTGCGAAGGCCGTGATATTTAATAAATAAAAGTAACACACAAAACGTTAAAAAAGCCTCTTTGGGCATAATATAAAATCTAGAAGCTTTCAGATTTTATTCTTTTCCTTTTTTTTAAGAATTGTTATTAGCATCAGATATGCCTTTTTTCCGAATCGTTACCAAATGTTATCGCCATGTATTATTTTTTAAGAAATTAAATAATTAATAATCCATTTGTATGTATGCAAGTATGTTCCTCGAAGACACCAAGAGCCACCGAATGTTGATTACATGTTGTCCTTTACCCAAACATATGCACCTCGAATCCTGAATTTATTTATTGGATAAGTTGTGCAAATTTAATGAATTTTTGATTAACAAAGTCAGAAATTTGAAAGTTAACAGTGGCAATGCTCTTCAAAATAAAGTATTTTTGTCTCCAGCTTGCGAGACTGTTGCCATTGGAGAAATATAAAAATTTTATCTTATATTTTAAATAGCTAACTCTTCTGTTGAAAACAAAGAGTCTCTACTGCCGAAAAAAAATGCTTTCATCTTCCATGCATCAGATTCTTACCAATCAGTGAAACATAAGTTATTTAGTTTTCAGATTCAATCTGGAAGGTTATTGAGTGACAAAAAAAGAGAATATAAACAACAAACACAGTTCTTTAGTTTACTTTTCTACTTTTTAACGTCTTTGATTTAAATAAGTGTGCGCTAAAACTAAAAATCATAAGATGTCTAATTAGAGACATTAAATATCTTTATGAAATGACACTTGTTGGATGTATTAAAATCATAATATACTTTTTTCTTTTTCCAGAATAACTATATTAAGCGGCTGGTGACGCAAGCGACTAGATTGTTAAAGAATTAATATAACGAATATAAAAAAATGTATGGCAACACTTAACTCTCTTTCGGGAAATATTATGCTGCTTTTAAATATTTTGTGATTTTTCCAAATTTCATGTGGATTAATTACGAAGAATATGATATTTAATAAACAATGTTAAACACGCGAAACTTTAATAAGTAAAACGAAACAAATGTCCTCTTACTAAAAAAAATAAACACTGATATCATGTACTGAAAAGAGATTGAAAAATGTATCGGGAATTCTAAACATATGCTTCTATTCAACTTTTAAATTTTTTTTTGATTTTGCTGTTGAATTATATGTGATGTAAGTACAAAGAAGGCGATGCTTAATAATAAAGTTAAAAAATAAACAAAAAAAATTACGTTAGGGGGATTGAATACAAGAGCAGGTTGGATAACATAAACTGCTAAGCAAGAGCATAAGTACCTCAACACAAAATCCCTAGTGCGACATTAAAATCTGAATTATTTCAAATTTTCTTCCTTTCTTCTTTTTCATACAATTTTTATCTTATTTTTCATTTTTTTATTCTTAATTTTATTTTATTGATACGAAACGAATATAACGTGATAAAAATTAAACCCAAAGAAAACTCGATACAAAATATAAATAAATATCATCTAAAGCTTTAGCTTAGCTAGATTTTCCAAGGTAATGTATAAATGTAATCAGATTAAATAAGAGTTATAATGCTATCCATTTAGCAAAATAAGAAAACATAGTGATACATTTTGAGGAAAAGGTTTTAGCTTTTTTATCTATCTAAAGTTTTTATATTTTTATCTATACATTACACATTACTACTTTCCGTATCTAGAGACATAAAATTTTAAATTACATATTACTCTTTGTATATCGTGTTTCTAAGAGCGTAGTTGATTCAGTTTTTTTCCCAGAGCGAAACATTAAAACGTGTCATAATATCGTCTGTTATTAGTTCTTGTTAACATTACGGTGCTTAACGCTATGGAAAATGATTTATTTTTTGTACAAAACGTAGAAAAATGAAGAGAGAAATATAACTCAAATTTTTTACAATCTACTTTTCCTATCATTCTGTGTTTTATAATTCAGAAAGCAAATATTATTCTTTCCAAAATTTCCATTTCAGCAATAACTAAAAGTTGTATTCTTAAAAATATAAGATTGCAAAGAATAGTAATCAGCTAAGCATGTTAGTAAGTTAAGCATGTTTAGCAAGTTAAGCATATTTTTATGTTAGATTATAAACATGTTATGTTAGATTAGAAATAAAAAAAATACACCCTGTAAGGCATTTCTCGTGCCTTCTTAGCATGCCTTCGTGGTGTAATGATCAGCATACTCGGCGCGTATTCGAGAGGCCCGAGGTTCGAGTCCCGGTTAGGGTATTGCTCATTTCCCACTTTTCCTGATTCAAAAAATCCTAATGACTCTACAGTGGCGCCAGAACTAAAAAAGGTGGTGGGTGATGATTCTCTACCACCAGAATTTGGTGACTGGATTCCCTAATCCCCCGTCTGCCTTTAAAAGGGGTAGTATATAAGATATTTCTCCCATCTTCTTAGTATGCCTTCGTGGTGTAATGACCAGCACACTCGGCGCGTATTCGAGGGGTCCGTGTTCCGAGTCCCAGCAAGGGCATTGCTCATTTTCACGTCTCTCAGTATCAAAAATCCTAACTGCTCTACAACCTTAATGAAATTCTAGGCATAGTTCTTTTGCTTTCTATTCATATTATTTTTCTACGGAACTTTATAAATGTATTTAATTTTTATGTGTTCAATTTATAGTACTTTAATTTTTATATTTAAAGTAATAATACTTAGCATTAAATACTTTATTTTAGAGCAGTATTTCTTCATCTTGTTATAAGGTATTTTCTCCCTGCCTTTGTGATGTAACGGTGGCACACTCGGGGCGTACTCGAGAGGCCAGGTTCGAGTCCCTGAAAGGGCATTGCGCATTTTTCACATATCCTGATCAAAATAACGTAATAACTCTACATTATTATAAAAAAGAGCAATTTTCATCACTGATTTGTAAATGCTTTCATTGATATTTAACTTCTTATAAGTTTATGGTTGAAATTTCGAACTAGTATTCTAAAAGCTTGGCATAATGTCATAACATAAAATGTCATTGCATAATTGTGTGCATTAGTAAGAACAGTTTACAAAACGCATTACTTACATATTTATCTTAGTCTAATAGCATTTTGAGTTCCATAGCTATTAAAATTAAAGTATAGAAATTAAAACAATGAAGTTTAAGGTTCAACGGAACATAGTCCAAAGTCTTAACATTTAACCAAAGTCTCAATATTATCCATTTTTATTATACCTTATACTTATCCAGCAGACTTTCTTTGATGTTCCAAATGGAATTTGAAGAGAGATATTTGCCTGATAATGTGCATTGTTGACGGAAAGTTCATGATATTCGGCATTATGCGAGAAAGATTCAGGTGAAATTGCAACAGTTGGAATCAAGTCCATATATTTGCTATACTAGTACAACATTGCATTTGAAACTTTTGAAATGAAACTAATTGGCATCTTAAAATGGCTTTCATTTTCAGAGACGAATCGCGTACAAGATTGGTACAACTTTAGCGTTATTATTAGCAGTTTCTTTCCTTGCGCTCTAAGTATATATTTGAAGCTGCGTAATTGGAAGAGGTAGTTATATTTTATTTCTTGAACACATCCGGAGATTCTTTTAATAAGGGCCATTATAATTCTGCAAGGTTTTACGGTTGTAAATAAAATTGTTTGACAGACGAAACATTTCACTGAATTTTCAATATTCGTCAGCTCATTATCAAAGCATGTGGCATAGCATCAAAGAAAGGAACATATATGATGCGATTTATCATTTTTAATAAGTCCTACATACAGTAAGATCAGTATGAAACTTTTTTACAAACATCTAATGGAATGTTGTCAATGTAGTCGAATTAGTATGTTCAAATATTATGCTTTTTATATCAGTTTTCGTGAAGTTCTGCTAAAATTTTAGTTGTTTGTTATTTTGCTTAAAACCTTTGATTATTTGCTTTTAATTTTGATGAATACATACACATATACGAGTTGTGTTTATGAAATCGAAGGTAGCTTCAGAAAATGTTTCCGAAATATACTGCCACTAACATTCACAGGAAAACTCTATGTGCTGAAATATTCTAATATACCTTATAGTATTCCCAAAAGTACAGCGGAAGCTCTAACTGAAACGTAAAGAAATTATATTAGTTTAAAAATCTAGTTTTAGACTTGCATCGTGTTCTTAATTTAGTTTGTTTGATCTAGTTAGTAAATATTTAAACATATCTGTCGCTTCATTCATCTTTTTAAAATGCCACGTATATGTCTTTAGGCATATAATGCATTATAAAACACTATTTAATAGTTTTAAATGCCATATGTTCATGGTAATGTATTCAGAATGGGAAAATGATAATGTAAATAATTCCTGTAGTATTTTCTAAACTACTAAATAATGACTGAAATTTGAAGACATGGGGAATTTTACAAAATCCCATCATTTTATAATCAATTGAGTAAATATCTGTAAAATAATGTGGAACATAGAAATGTTCAATGCAAATAAATTTTTGGCTTTCTCTGTCTGTTGAAAATGCGTATTCAACTGTGCTTATGATTTTATACTTTTGTATCCGTACGGTTTCGTAATACATTGAATACGCACATAACTGACGATAGCTTGATAACACTTACTTTACCAAAAGGAGCACTTCACACTTCTGGAACTTGCGACAAAAATAGTCTTAAAGCTCTTCACAGTTTCAAGAAGTATAGTCATTAGTTACGCCTCAAACTACTAAGAACGTTTAACGCAATGCATTGAAAAGCTCATATCTAGAGAGCGAAACTAACGCGGAGATATCTCACGCTGAACTAGCAACTAACAATTGACAGCAGATGCTCCCTCTTTCCTTATACAGTTTTCGCCCGGTCGCCGAGAAATGTCTAGTACATCTCGAAATTATTGTAAGGCAAACGAGGGCCGGATACCGTTACAGTTGCATATGAAATCAGTAACAATTATTCAGCTGCAATACGTATTACTGTGATACGGGAATCGGACTAAAATGCGCCAAATAGTCGCCAAGTTTGGCGGCTTTGGGCAAATTTTCGCCAAATCTGGTGAGAAAAATTAGTCGCCAAATTCAACGCTTGCTTGGTGATATCTCTAAAATTTAGCGTGATAGCCATTTATTCATTGTTAAATAGACGTGACCTTAATTCTTATTTTTCCGACAGAGCATCTTCTCCCTAGATTTTGCTTTTACATTATACAGAAAAATACAACAATTTCATATTCAAGTTTTCTAAAATTATCTATCTGTGTACGGAATTCGTAACAAGACATTAGTGCGAGTAGTATGTAAAAGGAACGAGGAAAAAAAACGGGAAAGGGACATCACCCACTTCTTATTATTAAATTCAGATCACCTAATTGGAATTCTTCAATAGAAATTATTTCACTCTGGAGCAGACAGATTTTGCTTAAGCTTGGTACTAAGTGAAAACTGTATTAAGCCTGCTATTTTAGCCCTTTTAAGTTAATAGTTACGCTAGATCAGCAACAAAAGTTTGATTCCAGTGGCAGGAAATCATTGGTTCGAACCTAATTCGAAATTCAGATCTTCACAGCGTCTCCAGCACAAAACAGAATGCTCAAAATGGCAAAGAACTTCACTCATTTTTAATTTTGGTGAATTTTCACCTGGAAAATTTTAAGTCGCAAAAGGAAAGATGACTTTGAAAGATAGAAGTAAAATTATTTCTCCTCTAGAACATAAATACCGCCCAGATTGAAGGTTCCAATCCTGATTTTCAAGTGATTATTATCCATTCCCAGTTTCCATTTTTCGAAGCTGTTACTTGATAGGAACTGTAGCATGATATCGCCAAACCAGACGATCTTACCTTTAAATCCAAGCGAAGGTTAAGACATTATCAATATTTGTTGGGGAAAAAAGATAATATTTTTGAAGCATAGGACATAATCTCTGAAGAGTAAAAACATCTTACGCAAAATTTATTTATATCCTTAAATTTTACTGCACAGTAATATCTCCAAGAATAATAGGTATCTTCTTAGAAAATTTAAACCGCATTTCATGTGTCTAAGTACTAATTAGAATTTTCCTTTTCTTCTCGTGAAACATCTTTTTTATTACGAAAGTAAACTTAAGAACAAAAATTAAATGGTGAAGGCTCAATAAATTTCTGAAGAATAAATTCATTTAGTCGCATGTTGGATTTCAGGTGTTGTCGTCAAGCCCCTAAAACAAAGTTATAAACACCGGCACAATGAAGATGCGGAAGAAAGAAGAAGAAAAACAAAGCCAAAAAATAATTCTCATCCTCATCTAATTCTCACTTGATGCAAAGCCTACACTAACTGCAATTGCGTGACGACCCGGCGACTGCGAAACCCTTCTAACTACACTCCCGTGTTCTCTTCCAGCTGGCAAATTATATTTCCCCTGCACTTCTGCACATCACGGAGAGACGTTCAAGAATTCTGTTTGGCGGGAATATCGTGACAAGGCACGCACGTACGGCGACTGTGACGTCATCAAGCCTAGATCTAATGATCTCGACTGCTCTGTAGCTCTTCCGTTCCCGGCAAAATCATTTAAAGTATCAGCAAGAAAAGGATCAACTCCGAAGAATGATGCCGCTGATCGCGTAAGGTCTATGTTTTCCGAAAGACAAGATGACTGACCTCGATTTGTATGTACTCTGTTTCTTATAGAGTAAACAAAGAAGATTTGACCTTATTTTCTAACATTTGTTTTTTAACAGTTTCATGGTAATAAAGGAGATAAAAGGTTTCCAAAAATTGCTCGCTCGATGGGATAAGTTAGTCAATCAACTACAATACGTTAAGCGATAAGACTTCATCTGCCAAGCAAAGCAACTTAAAATTTAACAGTATTAAAACTCATAAAAATCAGTTATTAAATTTTTGTTTTATGGCCTAAGCATTTAAATTAGTTACATTAAGAAAATTATTTAAGGTTGTTTCAATAATTTGGACTTTATTATTTTGTGATGAGATTTGCCGTATTGAGGCTTAAGAGGACTTGTAAATCACTGTCCCATGAATTCCTTTAAATTGCTGAAATCTGATCGATAACGAACTAGACTTTTATTCGCAGTTTCCTTCTTATACTCTAGTGCAGTTTCATGTTTGAAATTAAATCGGAGAAGAAAAGTGATAACACATTATTTTTTGTTAAGGAATCTGGCGTTTTTTCTCATTTACAATATACTTTTTAAATTGCTGCAAGACAAAAAGATGATTTTTACCATTTGTAAAAATTTAATGCGATGTTTAAAAATTACCTTCTGTTCCATAACTAAGCATTCGTGGCTATGCTTTCATAAGAAAGCAAATACACAGTCGGCAAAGAAAAAATAAAAGTACCCTTGCATTAAACATAAATGAATCTCGTTGATTTTTTGAATTGCTTGCGTAAAGAAGAAATAGCTGTCACTTCTTCAATCGTGTTAGCTGATTCTCGCACAAATCCATTTCGCGTTAAGCAAGATTTTAAGATATAAAAATGATAGATTTTTTTCAGTCCAAAGGGGCAATTTGACCTGAAGAACTATTAATTTCGTTTTGCCACTTTGCGCTGGTTCACTTTAAATGTCGGTTCACTTTTCAAATTGTTGCCGCCAAATATTCGAGCCCTGTGTTATATTGAAAGAAATTAAATTATGAAGAATCTGCATAAACGTATATATGTTTCTCTCATTGTGCTAAAACAACGGTACCTAGAGCCATCCAGATTGGAATAGTGTAAGTTTCCACCCTAATATGGGCATCTGGAAGCCCGAAATTGGAATTTGTTTTATTATGTTAGGTTAGGTTATTCAATTATGGCAAAGCACACGAGGGCCATCTGCCTAAAGGGAGGGATGCCTTCGTGAAAGGCTTTCTAAGGAAAACTGGCTCGTATACACGTTACATATGGGGAAAATCACGAAAACGCCCATGCAGCCAGCCCGTTCGCGGGACTCGAACCTCGGACCGAACTACCAGTGTTCAGCGTCTTTACCGCTCCTTATTTTATTATGTATTTAGTATCTTGTAAAACGTTAGCAAATTTTTTGATTAACAAACTCAACGATTTCAAAGCGAGCAATGGCAACACTCTACGGGGAAAAATCCTTTTTATATCCAACGCGTGGAACTCTGTATCAGAAATTCAAAATATACGCTCCTTTTAAAATTATTATCCGATATTGCTCATGAACTGAATTTTATGGTTTAAAAGCGAAGATAACGAGCTCTATCCGCAGATTTCCTGTATGATTTAAGATACGTTCAACGCAACATCAAAATTATGATATGCCATTGCTTACTTACTACCCTGACTTCTGATGGATGAATTAAGTTATGATGGAATCTCCAATACCTTTACTGCATGCCACTTTTCCACGATCACCTTTGTGTTCTGGCGTCTGGCGCCTTTTATAACTTGATTACTATTTGCCTATGGCAAATTCTAAGATAGAGGAGAAAGCTCTTTTAGTAGCTGAGTCCTGCTACTACAGTATTTCACAATTCACAATTCAAAAAAGCGAAGAACATGATATTTAATAAATAAAGGTAACCCACAAAAAGCTAACAAACGCGCCTTTGGACGTAATGTAAAATCTGTAAGCTTTCAGATTTTTTTTTTTTTTTGTTTTCGTTTTAGAAAACAGAGTGAAAAAATACGATATTACAATAAGATAATCCAATGAAGTGAATTTTAATAGCATTTACGTTTTAAAGCAAACAAGTAAATGCATCAATGTGAACATCATCAACATAAATGCATCAATTTTAACCAGGTATAAGCACAGTTTTCGCATATCAGGAGAGATGTAAAAATCACGATTCTTTTTTAACGATTAAGAATTCGTAATATAATTTACAAATTCTCTTTATAACTGCCGCGTTTTGCTGCAAAATATGCCGAGATGTTGGGTATATTAAATTTTCTCTCGTAATATCGGTAATTTGCTGCATTTTGCATTTTCATTTTCATGCGAGGGCTTTTACAATAGAAAATATTATATTGAATACACTGACCTCTGTTATTCAAGTCAACTTCATATGAAAACTATCTTCCTCACTACATGCAAGTTTATATCTGGCGAAAATATGTAAGAACGTCCCCAATTTGCTGCGTGTTAAAGTTTGAAAATTTGGCATTTTCAAATAATCTTAGGTATAATGAATAAGGAGGGTACAATCTCGATTTAATCTTTTCTATTAAACTTATTCCTTTTAAGCATATCTTTTTTAAATATGTCTTTGTTCAGTTTAAGGATTCAATGCCTGCAAAAACGCAACATTTAGATCTTCATAGGGATCATATAATATATTAAAATACTTAAGAAAATGTAGCATTATTCTTTTTACTTCCTTGTACGAAGTAAAAAAAGTATTGTAATCGCAAAAAATTTCGGATATCATATTTCAACGAAAATATCCATTCTGACCACTATCGAATGCAATTTAACGATGTTTCTGTGTGTTATCTGAACATAAGGGCGGAATAAAGGACTCTTTTTTTCCCGTAAAAATTATAAAACTAATTTAAAATGGATTCTGAAGAGATTTTTTCATGGCGTCTGTGCGTACGTATGTATGTACGTATCTCGCATAACTGAAAAAATGGGTAGCCTCAGAACGTTGAAATTTTGTATATAGCACTGCTATAGCATGTAGATGTGCGCTTCCTATTTTTGTTGCAATCGGCCGCATCAAACTTATATATATATACTTTGTTACTCGGCTCAGTGAGCTCAATTTCTTTATTCTTATACATTTGTAAATTGTGCATTTTTTGCTTTAAAAATTATTGAATTATGTTGTTTTTATCTTCCGGTTAACGTTTTTATGTCTTTATTTAACCTGCATGTTATAACTGCAGATTTATCAACAATTTAAAAGCCGCAATTATACTGAATCGTCTGTGAAAACTGTTCCTTTTATTTGTTTGTTTAATTTCTTTTATACATCACTTTAGCTTTATAATTGTATTTGAATTTGTGTCCATTCTGAGTTATAAAATCAATCAGATGTAACGCTGTTAAGTGAAGCTGGCGCCAGAGTGTCGCTATGGTAAACAAATATAGTGAATTTTAAAACGAGCATTTATTCTATTGTGGTTTATGCGCTATCGACGAAGTAGATTAAATTCAATCCAGTAAGTTTACATGAAATGCAAAATGCGTATAATTTAATATTCCGATCGAAGAATTCGAGTGCTGTATGTATCAGATTTTTATACTTATTAGATTAATGTTACGATTAAGAAAGGGATATTTTATTATAAAATTTAGCTATTAAGAAATGGCATTTAGAGAAATATTAAAAAAAAAGCTGAATACCTACAAGATGACGGCAGGTATATCAGTAGAAGTATGACTCGAATTTAATTTATTAACTAGCGGACAGGTCTGCTAGATGAACGTGCAGCGCTCAAAACAAAATTTAAAATTATGTACAATTGTACAGTATAATATTGTGCAATTAAAATTCATAATTATGTACATCTAAACAACAAAATGCATAAAAATATTTCAGTAATGAATAAAATCATTCATTCTTTAAAAAGCAACAATCCAAAGCAAACTGAAATATTTTTTTGCTTCCAAACCAAGAAAAACTTTTGACACTTTAAATTAATATGTATAATGGTTTTATTAGTTCATTTGTTTGTGGCAAAGCACTCGAGCGCTGTTTTCCCAGAGGAAGGGGATGCCTTCGTGGAGGACTTTCTAAAGAAAAGTGACTCGTATACACGTTACCCATGGTGAAACCCACTAAAACGCCCATGCTGCCAGCCCGTTCGCGGGATTCGAAACTCGAAACGAACTACTAGTGTTAAGGGACTTTGCACTCCGCCACGTATGTCATCATGATTTAAATTATACGCATAATATAATATGTATGCAGTTATTTATCCTAACCTGAAGCAAAAAAGTTGCCAACTGTAGCTATTTATTTAAAATGCTGACAGTAACGAAACATTTTCGACTAACAGTGACGGCATATGCAACTGTATGCTTTTTTAAAGTCAGAATATGAGTGTGAAACTTACAAATGTTTTCTTAACAAACTCTACGATTTGAAAGCGAGCAGTGGCAACACCTTTCGAAACTAAGCAGATTTTTATCTCCAGCGCGAAAGACTGTTGCCACTCGAAAAAATAAGTGCGAAAATTACTGTTTTCAAAGTTTTTGATTAATACCTTGGTTGATTAAAGTTGTACGAAGACGGGAATTGCCAAAATGACTTCCCAGGAATTTTTGGAATCGGGAATAATATATTTAGTATTTGGAAATGCTATTTTTCTTTCGTATTTTGTAGAACTTTCAAATTTTGTTTTAGCAAACTCTACGATTTAAAAGCAAACAGTGGCAACACATTTCGAAATAAAGCAGATTTTTATCTTTAGCGCTCGCGAATGTTGCCACTCGGAAATATGAGTGCAAAAATTAGCGTTTTCAGAGGTTTTAATTAATATCTTGGCTGTTTAAAATCGTACGAAGATAAGAATGACGGAAATGACTTCCCACGAATTTTTGGAATCCGCGTGTACCTCTCTCATAACTCAACTCTCCACCATACCGGAGGGGATGATGTTAGAATCAACCAAACAGATAGTCGGGCAAAACTTTAATAACATAAATAAGCATATATGAAGTTTACGTTTAGTCGTTTAACATCTTATTGCAGTTGCAGTTGATTACAGTGTTTCAATATTGATTCAATCGAATAAAATTTATATCTCTTATTTAGAAAAGAAGAAAGGGCTGTTTGCACACCTAAATAAAAAAATTCGAAGAAATACAGTGTAAAAATTTCAGATTACGATTTAGAAAATCAATATTTTAAAAATATTTGTAAGTTCTTAAAAAATTTATAAAATATAAAAAGCGCAATTTTTCTAGAATTTTAAATTAATTATTACTTATCGATTTCCATTTAAACCCTAAAAGTTTTAATATGAATTTTTATGATTGTTAATTTAAAAATTACTACTCTTTCCTCAGAGGTATAAATATGAAACCACACATTTAAAACGAAAACGAGCTGTGAAAAAATAACAATAAAAACTGCAAAGAGGGAATCTGTCTGTTTCGTCATTAATTATCATCACATCGAGGTTTAATGCTCTTATTAAATAAAGAAAATTCTTGATTATTAAAAATTTAGCTTTCAATTAATTTAACTGGTTCGTAACTAAAAGAATTTCGCCCTGAATGGCAATATATTTTGTTTTGCCAGAACGCCAGGTCCACATGCCAAAAACATGAAACAGCTCAAAGAAGTTTCTTTGGAGGCATTTGGGAGTGGAAGGCGTTTAGAGAACATATGAAATTGTTGGATTATAATGATAAAACATTTCTAATCAAGATGAAGTGCTTATGCATTTAAACAGTTTTTCGAAAGCTGACTCTTTTGTAAAAATTCTTTTCTATATTAAGAAAGAAAAAACAACTTAAATGATATGTGCATGTGTTATTGAGGAATAACTGGCAATTTAACAACCGTAAAAAGCATTTTTGTGTATATGCAAAAGCACTTTGTTTATACCCTTGTAAACATAGAAGAAAAAGCAGAACTGTTATTTTTGAACTTGAATATGATAATAGTGAAAATCTCAATTGTTTCTTAGGTATTATTCCTTTTCCTAAAATAAGAGTTAATAAATAATATTTTAGAGAAATATTAAAACGGAATACGGTTTTATTTCAAGTATCTTGTGTAGTCCAGAAATATTATGAGAATTTAAATAGCTGGAAAACATCGTTTCTTAAAAGGTTTGTTTGTAAAAACCTGCTTTAGTACTTTTTTTGTGTTTAAATTTAACCATGTTTTTTAATGTTTTTTTATGTGTTTTTATGTTATAAATTTTATCTTTGAAGTTTTTAATGCGCTGCCTCCTTTCCCATAGGCAATCATCTTAAAGAAGTAATTTCAAAATTTTCTTTATTGCAGAATTTCTTTCACATCACGTGCAAAAGACAATCAACCGTTAAAACGTATCATTTTTGCATTGCAGAAATCAACGCTAATGTGTAAATAAAAATTAAAGTTCAGTAACTTCTCCACTGTACACTTTTATCTTATATCATAGTGTAATAAATGTGAGTATCAATTACAGTGATATCAATTTTCAAATTGTGATAATCAATCTTTTTTAATTATTGCTGAAACATTGTGATTACCACTCTTTATTGATTACAGTTCCTTCGTGCATTAAGGTGAAGAAACAACAAAAACAACAAAAAAAAAAAACTCAAAGGTTTCAGATTTTATATCACGACCAAAAGGTGCATGTTTTTAGCGTTTTGTCTGTTACTTTTATTTATTAAATATCATGTTCTTCGCACTTAAACCATAAAATTCATACGACAGCAATATCGCAAAGTAATTTTAAACTGAGCATATCTTTAGAATTTCCGGTACACAGTCTCGCACGCTGGCGATAAAAATGTTTCTTTTTTTTCGTACAGCGTTGTCATTTCTCGCTTTGAAATCGTTGATTTTGTTAATCAAAAATTCCTTAATGTCTGACAAAATTTGAAATAGATAATAAAACAAATTCCAAATTCGGGCTTCTAGATGCTCATATTCGGGTGCAGACGAATGTTATTCAAAATGTAATGGTTCTAGGTACCTTTGTTTTATCACAAAGTGAGAAACATACGTGCATTTACGCAGATTCTTCATTCTTTAATTTATTTAAAGATAATGTAGGGCGATATTATTTGGTGGCAACAATTTGAAAAGTTATTCAGACTTTTAAAGTTTTCGTCGCAAAATGCCAAAACGAAATTAATAGCCCTAACACCTTTGGGCTAATAATCTTTGCATGAATTAATAAAAGATCATATAATTCATAATGCGAATGAAATTCACCTATTTAAAATACATAAAAATAAAAAAAAAATCTCAAAGGTTTCAGATTTTAAATTTCATCCAAAGGGGCGTTTTTTTTAATATTTTGTATGTTACCATTATTTATTAAATATCATGTTCTTCGCATTTAAACTGTAAAATTCAGTTCAAACAATATCGCAAAATAATTTTAAAATGAGCATATCTTTAGAATTTCCGATACGCAGTCTCACACGCTGGAGGAAAAATGTTTTTTCTGTACAACGTTGCCGTTACTGGCTTTCAAATCTTTGAGTTTGTTAATCAAAAATTCGCTAAGTTTTACAAAATACGAAATTGATAGTAAAACAAATTCCAAATTTCAAATTTTGGCTTCCAGATGCCCGTATTCCCAGGAGGATAACGTTATTCGAAATTTGAGGGCTCTAGGTACCATTGTTTTATCACAATGCGAGAAGCATATATACATTTATGCAGATTTTTCGTTATTTAATTTCTTTAAACATAATATAAGCGATATTATTTGGCGACAACAATTTGAAAAGTGAAACAACGCTTTTAGTGAATCAACGCAAAATGCCAAAATAAAGTAAACAGTCCTTTTGAGAAAATTGCCCCTTTGGACTAATAATTGCAATTTGGAAGCATCAGATTCATGTCTTAATATTTCGAAATATTTACCATTAAGTTTCAAGTTATTCAAACAATATTTATATTTAAAAAACTTCAGTTTGATATTCTTGCATATTTCAGTTTAACATCTGAAATGATTTTATACTGAAAAATTGTAATAGGATTGCTAGCTTAAGATCAGTCAAAAAGAAATTAGAGGTATGTGATATAAAATGTTATATTTCAAATAAATAATGGCAATGTAAAAAATAAGGCGAAAGTGCTACGAAAGTATTATTTCAATACTAAATATCTCTGCATAAGAGACATGCGCAAATATATATTAAAGCAAAGATTTAATTTTTGAAAACCGAGCTTTACATTTCATTGACGTAGTCGGTTGCGCACCAGACTAATAACAAGCATTTCTCTGAATTGGTACTACTTTTTGTTTAGCTAAGATGTCAGATGGTCTTATTAAAAGCATTAAATATCTAGCAATAGGTTTGCTTTGAAGGGTTACTTTGAATTTTTCATTTGCGTTGTTAAAAAATTGACATACTTTATAAATGAGATAGAATAAGTAAAAACGTTTAAAAAAATATGCATTTGGACATTGCGGTTTTTCTTTCAAATAGGCATTTTTTCGAAAACTTTTTATGGAATATTTTAAAAGTTTTTCATAATCAGAAAGTAAGATACCTGTGAAAGCCGTTACAGTAATTTTCCTTATATTCTGGGTGCTATACATTATGAAATATGTTCTTATTTCTCTGTAACAGAAACGTAATTTTCCTTTGTCCGTATAAATAGCTGGTCTCCAAACGATATAATTAAATCCAAATCTGAAGCTTTATTATTTTAAGTACAGAACTGACAGCAAAATAATAATACGATAACTAATCTTTACTAAACATGCTTATTATTCTGCATAATAGTGTAAAATAATCGGTACTAATTCGTAAACTCATAAATATTTTATACGAATACTTCCAGAAAGAATGTATACCATATTCTTGCAAAGTGCTTCGAGGAACAAATTAAAAGACAAGGTAACTATTTGCGTTAATATCAGGGGGGAAGAATTTAAGCTAGTCTAATATTTATTTAAGTCTGAAAGGCAGCTGCACTTGGGTTTTTAGGGTGAACGAATTGGGAGCTGAGATTTCACGTGTTCCTAAAAAGCTCAAATCTTCCACTTTGAGTTACGGGAATGAAGTGAGAGAAGATCCGGACTAACCTGCATGTCTCGGGTTTTATCCTGAAAATAGGAAAGCACTCTTTACAGCAAGTGATACTATTTCCCGAGAATTGCCTGGAGGCAAATCCTTCTCCATCTTCTTCGCGAAGAGGATGCAGGAGGGACAGTTACTTCCAACTAAACAGCATAGGGATGCCTTCCACTTCATCCCTCCTCCCCCTCTCTGCGACCATTTCCCTACCCAACCCCCGACCGCCTGATAGGAAACTTGAATGTACGAAGAAAGTGAAGGAAGGGACTTAACAGCTATAGCAGCAGCTTGTGGCTTCCTATAGATTTCGTTTCCATGGCGACTGTCACGTGAGCGAGCATTTTGCAGCTCCACCCCCTCGGTGTGTGCTTCTTCCTCCCCCACAGCTACCACCCCCGTCACCCTGTCGGCGAAGGGGATTGTGGGTAAGAGCGAGATGCCCTGTGCGGATGTGCGCGGGAGTCCTCCGACGAGCAGAGAGTGGAGAGTCAATGTAACAGCAACATCCAGTTCCCGATTCTTCCCACACTGGAACATGGAATCAGCGCTCAACTCTTACAGCAGTCTGTTGCTCCCGACGAATGGGCCCCGAGTTGCTCAAAGTCTCGTATCGCTTGTCCCTGAGACTTTCATCTGTTGAATGAAAGTTGCCCATGTAACTCACCTTCACTGATCACTGAGATCAATTGTTAATATAATTAAGGCGACAGAGTTGATATTTTTGGAACTTTTGTCTTATACCACTCGGTATTCTTCAATCAAAAATAATATAATAATAAATGCAACGTTGTCCCACTTTTGTCAAGTTGGTTAGTTTAGATTAAGCTTTCGGATTGCTAGTTACTTGTTTTATATATATAAAACCATAAATTATATGAACTGTTTCTAGATATTTTGAATACGGGTTGGCGAAATCATAGCCAAATTTTCGTCATTCCTGAGAAGCTAAACTACATCGCCTTTTTACATTGATAACTGGAATAAAGAATCCTAATTGTGATAAAAGAAGAAAGATTAGTATTGCTGTGTATAACTACTTTAGAGTCTAGATTTGTTAGATATTTGTCATTCCATTTTTTCAAGAGCTATTTAGAAAATAGTGTTACAATCAAATTGATAATTCTTAAGGAAGCAAACTTAAGCCTTAAAGGTGTCGAAGAGAAGCTTGTTATCTCTGATAAGAAAAAACAAAACTTTGTTTCATCTGACTTCCTCATAACAATTCTATTTTTGAATCCGACGTTTGCATCTATATTGACCAAATACTTTCATTCAGTTCCATTGAGAACTATTTGCGTACTTAAGTATTAAGAGACTTTCAGAAAACGTGAACATTCATTACCTTAAGTATTACCAGTGTTACTAGTTGAGAAGTTTCAAGATCAGGACCAACACAGTAAAGCATTTCATTAGGGGATATTAGACAAAGCAATAGAATAGAAAAGAATTTAGTAGCTATAATAACCGCTGTCCAAACGGTTGAAAGTGCACTCGATTTCAAAACATACTAAACGGTTTACTCCTGAGTGTAAATTAGTGAAATTTACAACTCTTGAAATTGAAGTTACATGTATAATACTTTGACATACAATCATATTCGTCTTTAAGCGCACTGTACAGAAGAATATTGTAAACCAACCGCCAAAGAAAGCATTTAAAAGTAAAGAACGTAACCTCCTTTAGTGTTCGTCAAACAGGACTAGATTCCGAAGGAAATTTACGTGCTGAAACGTAGAACACATTTATCCCTCCCAAACAACAAAATAAGGAGAGATTCCAAGACTCCGAGTTCCATTAAAATAGACGAGAACGCCTTGGCATCTTCCTTTTCTTCCAGAGCAAAAGGAGCTTGGCAGCGAAAGCACAGTCAGCCATCTCTCAGGCGCTAGCAGCAGACAACACTTGTTGAAAGCCGCCGCTAGTTGGCGGTACAACAGGTACAGCGGCCTCCAGTTTCAAAGGGTAGACTCTACTTAACGGCCAAGCCAGCAGGATCGGAATCGAATATAGAGAGAAGCTCTGTAGGCTCAGTTCTGCGGCGTAGGGACAAGAGGTAGGTTCTTTCATTTTCGTAGCTGATTTATTCCACCATATGTTCTCGACGGTTTCACCCAATTGATGGGTGTGCCGGTATTTCCGCCATCATTCCGAGCGACGTTATTGCTCCGGATGCCGGATTTAGATCAGTTTCTTCAAATGCTGAAGTTCGCTTGCCAGAAAAGAGTGCAATTTTCATTTCTCATGTAAAATATTCATTTTCTAGTTGGTTAAATTCGCATGTAGTTCCTTTTGTTATAATTATTGCACTAAAATTGGATTCATCTAATAATACGCATTACTTTATTTTGATTTGCTTTTAATTCTTTTTATTGTTATAATCTTTTAAAAAAATGGGTGCTTTCCCGTTTGCATTCATTTTAATGACAATTAACGTTTAATTTATTTTCTCGACTATTTTAACTGAATTTTTGTGTCTTTGTTTTATTTATCGCTAACAGTTTAACGTGAAAACAAACAATTGATATTTTTATTATGGTATTTCAGGTGCATATTTCGGATTTATCATTCAAGTTTGTAATTTATATTTTTGGGGCATATCTAATTCACTTTACTGAAGTAAAAATATATATTCTGGAACTTTTTCAACGAATGTACTTAATTTTTCTTATGTTTTCTGAAAATTTAATTGTACCAGAATATATTTATACTAAAAATATATATTTTTTTCCCAATGTTTCAAGATTTGAATTGATTAATTTTGAGTTTTGGCTTTCTTCCATAATTTTTCTATAAATGTTTCTTAAATAACAAACTATTTTTTAGTTTCTATATACCGGCTGTTTAGGAATTAAAAATATATATTTATGTTACTCGTTACGTTAGTCAAAATCCTGTTGTGTTGTTCAGCAGAATGTAATGTATAAATATATACGTACGGACGCTGAATGTTGAACTAACTGCTTTAAACCCGAATATTACAGTAATAATGTGCAATGAAATTAATCATTTTAAATATTATAGTCTGTAGAGACATCTTTAAAGCAGAATAAATAAATAAGTAAATAAAATTAGCAGTGTGACTATCAAATTGATTCTGAGAAAATTGATTATTATACTTCGTAAAGCTTTTATAAATCTAGAAAATGATAACACCTATATATTTTTCAGGTGTACTGATTTCATCATTTTTCTTTCTAGAAAATTTTAATTTAACAATTTAATTTAAGTTAATGTATTTGTTATGCGTTGTTAGTTGCATTATTGTATAGAGACTTATGAACTTTTTAAAACGAGAAAATAGAAATATGTATGTTAATTATTTGAAAACTGTAATCTTAAGCTCTATTCGCATTGCTAATTTTTTATTAAATATTTATCCTTAATACGATTATTCATTTCTCTCTCTTTCGGATTTTATAATCACATGATAATTTTAATTAATAATCTCTTACTTTTAATGTTTAAAACATTTTAAGTGTTTCATATTAAGCATTTCATTTGCTCTAGATTTGGTTTTAAAACTTTGCTAGCCTGCTTTTAAAATAGCTTATTTCATACAATTCAACCACTTTTATATGAATTATCCTTTTTTAATATATAATTTATCTGTTAGGAGTTCGACTGGATATGAAATTTTATTTCATATGTTTTCCTCATTTAATTATATTTTGAAAAGTTGAAATTGGCCTTGTGTTTGAGGCTCCCGAATTCTATAATTAAATATTAAAGAATTAGAGGCATTATAATTGCAACTAAAAGTGTCTATTTAATCCATAGCTTAGAATTCTAAACATTTTTGTCAATCTTTGATAGCTATGATCTTTTAAAATAAAGATCAGTGTTTTTCAGGCGGTATCAAATGATGCAATTTCTGGTACCTTAACTATTTGAAATTTGCTAAAACTAAAATATTCAACAGCGTAATGTCAGTTAATTTAAATGTGGATTTTAAGGAATACGGATTTTTTTAAAATTAAGCATGTATGAATAAAGATGTAGTTAAAGAAATTTAAATTTAAATTTATCTGTAAATCTACTCGTAAATTGTAACAATAATGGCATATAATACATATATTTTTTAAACTATTGTGTAATTGCTTGCAAACATAACAAAATATTTGTAAAACTAATAAAGAAAGCAAAGGCTATTTTAAGGGTATTAAGGCTTTAAAATAACAAATTAATTTATTTTATGATATTAGTGGTCCTGCTAGAATAAATTTAAAATATATAATGACTATGGATTTTCAGAAATAATGTCAATTTACGTTATATCATTTCTCATATTTATTTCATGTAAATATTGTATATCAAGTCTTTATTTTATGATCAGGTAAAACACGCTAAATACTTTAGTGCAGTTTTACTGCTCCTCTGCTTCGTTGTTACATACTATAACCCATGTAGTTTATTTAATATGAAAGTTAGCGATTATGTAAATGTCCTTTGTGAATTTTCCACTGAAAAAGAAATTAATAGTTCTTTTTGGTAACTTTTCGGAAAGTAAAACGAACATATTTCGTTCATATACCTTTAAAAACTAATAACATTTTTTAAAATATTTATTAAGATCGCCAAATTTAAGAAGAATTAAGATCGAAATTTCGGAAGTCGGAAGGTATCGAAACATTTTAGGAAATGCTTGTATTATTTTGTCTCATAATATATGTTTTCCTGTTAATTCTTATCTTTTCCATACGTACGTTACTTTATAATTTTCTGTAGGATTTATTTGATGAAATGTTTCCGTGACACTGCAGTCAAGCTTTAAAAAAGCCTGAAAAATTAAAAATAAATTTTTTAATTATCAACGGCAGATTGGAAGATGTTTAATTTATGTAATTAATGTAAACAATTGTTAGATAACTATGAAATTTAAAATCTGAAAAAGCAAAAGAAATGTTCTAACATTTAAAGATAAAGCACGTTTAAGAATGCTAAAGCGTATCCTTGACCTTGACACTAAAAGTGAGTTCAGTCTATGGCACAGTTGCGCGTTGAGGAAAAGTGCCCTAGATTATATAATACTTTAAGCTATATAAACTGTTTTTAAAAGCAAAATACATTTTATTGAAGAAGATAATTATCACATGCATTTTATTTGGTATAATTACCAGTGGTTTAGGCAATAGTCCTTTGGGAATGTATTTATTTATTATATAGTAACATAAGAATATTCTTTTTTAAACTGCTAAAATATTAAGTATTTTCAGTCGATTATGATATTACTTTTATGCTGAATGCTTCTTAGATTTTCAGGTTTTAATATTGTAAGAAGATATTTTTAAACGAAAGGAAATAAATTTAAGAAGAATCGTATATTTTGAGATAAAACTGTAATTACTCTAAGATCAAACACTGATCTTTTAAACAAGTTCATGACATCGTTTTTAAATTGCTTCAGTTACTAAAAATCAAAACCTGGATAATACAAACGAAATTCTCGACTGTAATAAGTAAACTTAATAATAATTTTGACACTTCGAATTTAAACATATTCTCAGACACAAACATTCTCATGATACTGAAAGTCATCAAATGTTTTCATTTATCGTTCGAGGTTCGAATCTAGATAAAACATCGAAATCAATTCACAAAAACATTTTTATATATTTTACCCTTAAGCCTCGTTACATGATTTACCAAATCTGATGACTGCGCAAACCATCTTTCAGAAAATTTCTTTTTTCATTTATTCTTGGCTGCAAAGTACAGGTTGTAATAATCTATAAATGTAATAATCTATATTTATTTGCAAATTCTAGTTGTCTAATTTCAATTAATTGTAATATTAAGTTATTTACCTACTATATTGTTTGATTACGTGTAATTAATTAATGCCCTGATATTCATTATTTACAACTATTAATGTGTAATAAAATTTTAAAACAATTACCGTACGGAACAAATGACTTAAGATTATTTTACTTTACTATTTGCTCGAATCTAAAATACTAGAATATTCTCATAGTGAATTCTTTCTATGATATTTTGTCGACCCAGAAATTCAGATTATTTTTCTTCCAAAGAATAGAGCATTTTATTGTCAGGTATTTCTGAAAAAAAAATCATGTTGCATATTACTTTAAAACATTTAAGCAGATTTAAATGTTATAAGATTAACAAGAATTATTAATTCGTTATTTTTATTATTTTCTTTATTATTAGAGAATAACCCTTAACCTTTTCCTTAATATTTGCCTTAAATAATAATAATAATAATTTTAACAATGATTTTGTAACGCGAAGCAAAGCTATTTTTGGAAGAGTTTGAATAAATTATATTACTATCTTCAAATCACTGCTTATGAATTTCTCTCCTCAAAATAAAAAGCTATCTTATGCGTTTATTTTTTATACTTAATATTAAAATGTATTTTTTTATGTTTTTGTCATAGAATCTGTAAAACGTATGTTGTTACAAATAAAAATCTGTTCAAATGCAATCGAGTTCATAAAATTATGATAAACAGTTTAGGTTTTGGGATGTATGAATTCTGCGTTTTGAATCTGCATTATTTTCGTCATACTCAAAGCATGACTAATTATGCAAAGAATAAAATTTCAGTGTGAATATATATTTATAACCCTATGCTCACATGAATTTTAGAAATAATTTTATTTGCTGTAAATTTTGCATCTTTTTATTACCATTTGCAAATAACATTTTTGCTTGTCATCTTAAGTTTAAATAATGATTAAAGTTTCAAGTATCTTAAGATATTCTTAGTTTGAAGTGACTGAATAACTCCTTTGGAATATTCAGAAAGCCCCATATTATTTAATTTGAACTTAAATCGCAAGAAGACCTCTTGAATTTCATTTAATATTCTCTTTTCTCATTACTAATACCTGTTTACGATATATTGATTAATGAGGCTTGACTACTAAACTGAAACCGGTAGACGCGTATTCAGTTCCTATTAAGAGCTGAATTTTTTTCTTTTTCTTATGCTTTTGCAAGTGTAGTATATATCTTTCACCATGGATGCCGTGAGAAATCTCCTGCAAATATTTCAGTGATGAGATCGTCCGTCTATCCCTTGATGAATGAAGAATGATAAAAGCCAGTCAGTTTTTGCAGTTGAGAAAATAATGCACAATGTTCGCAAATTGTAAGTCTGTAGCTTTCTCAATTCAAAAAGAAACTGCAGCAATGACAAGAATGAAAAATAAATCTATTTAGTAAATAACGACTGAAAGAAGGAAACCTTAGCAATACAACTGAGAATATTTATTTGTATTTGATGCTTTCATTTCGTTGGAATGTAAATTCGCTTGTATCGCCTTCTATGAATGGCGCAGTCTCGGTGCGAGGCCAGAGGACTTTAAATATCAGAAGAAATTAGTCGTTATATATATATATATATATCAAGCAACGTCTCTAAATATTTTCGAAAAATTTAATCTGTTCTTCTGAAAGCGTTAGAATAGTTTTGAAACATTATATATTATTTACAAAGAAAAGGGGAATCTTCAAAATATTTCATTACGAGAAACCATAAAATTATCAAGTCCTAACAGAATTAAAGCAATATTAATAGAAGAAAAAACCCGGAATCTGATAGTAAGTCCTACTTGAAAGATAAAATGTCGGACTAAAGCAACATTATTTATAGTAAAAACCGAGAACAAACATGAAGAAATCCTGGTAACTAATTTCTGAAAAGATTGAAACATAAACGTGAAACATTTTTAAAATCTCCTATGATTAAAAAGGCAATTTTCACTGCAAGTAATACAGCAAAACTTTGATAAGCCCTAATTTGGATAATTCTCTTAGTCAAGTGTATTGAAATGATGAGAAATGCAACCTCATTTTCTAAAATGACTAAATTTCTTTTGTTGAACCCGATATTATTTTTCGCCCTCTAAACAAGTAATCAAGTAAATGCTAATATTCTTTTTAACAGGTCTTTGCATTAAATAGCTTTAAACTAATTGAATATTTGAAATAATATTAGACTAATTGAGAAAACAAGGACTTGTGCAGAGAACGGATGCCTTTTTCATTTAAGATCGTGTTACGGACTTTATAAGGTATATCTCCCACATTCTTAGCGCGCCTTCGTGGTGTAATGGTCAGCACACTGAGCCGGTATTCAGAGGTCCGTGGTTCGATTCCCGGCGAAGGAATTGCATATTTTTCATGTCTCCTGATACTAAATAACCTAATGTCTCTACACTGGCGCCCGAACTAAAAGGGTTGTGGATGATGACTCTCCACACCCAGGATTTGGCGACTAGGTCCCCTAAAACCCTAGTCGTCCTTTAAAAGGAGTATGTATTAAAACCCTAGTCGCCCTTTAAAAAGGGGAGTATATAAGGTATATCTCCCACATTCTTAGCGTGCCTTCGTGGTGTAATGGTCAGCACACTGAGCCGGTATTCAGAGGTCCGTGGTTCGATTCCCGGCGAAGGAATTGCATATTTTTCATGTCTCCTGCTACTAAATAACCTAATGTCTCTACAACTTGACACCAGATAAAAAGCCCTGCCAAATCACACCAGCAGAAAATTTAGATAGCCTTTGGATCTGAACGTCCTGTTGGTGTTTGTATCTGCAGAACATGTATCTTTAAGAATCTAGACTTTCTGTTGATGTCCAGATATATATCTCAAATTTCTGGAGATTTTATTGAAAGTCTTAATTTTAAGATTACGACGGCCATCAAAAACAATTTAATGTTAGTAAAAAAAACTGTTTTTAATGTCATCGTTCTTTAGAAAAGCAAAAATTAAATGCACAAAACATAATTTGAAATCCCATTATAACTAAAATCATAGTACAAGAAAGGAATTGGCCTGAAAAGGACATTTATTTGTTTCGAATACTTTATATTTCTCCTGCTTAGATAAATGCCATGCGCGTTTCAGTATCATTTCATTGGCTCCTTTCCATTTCTGCATCCAAATTCAAGACCAATTATCTCTTAAAATAATTTTAAATTAATATCTTAAAAGTGTATGTTAAAGTATGATTAAATAATCTTTAAAACTGTGTTTATGCAAAGTGTAATCAATCATGCATTTGTGATGCGATTATAATGCTAACTGTTATGCAAAAATCTATTTGAGGGAATGTTTTAAAGCCGAAATTAAATTTAATAGCTGTGAAAGTAATATCACGGAGAAAATTTAAAATACATCAAAAACATGCGCATTGTAAACTAATGCGCAGTGTACCTAAGCTGAAGTCTCAGAATGTTACTGAATGACATCTGACATTTAAATAGCAACGAAAACGTCTGAAATTTTGTTTATGTTAATACTTGAACTACTAAACTCATGCAAATTATTACATTCGACTTTTACTTAAATTTTTAACAAGGTGAACTGCAACAGACTGTAAGATTTCATACATAAAATTTATATTTAATTTTTACTACAAATGTTTCTAGTTATTTTCTGATTTCGGTATTATTAGAAACGGTTTTTATTTTAGATTAAGAAAAGGAGAATATCATTAACATGTTAACGCTAATAACACTGATGAAAATGTATGGTACATAATTCTGTGTAGTTCATAGAAAGCATGGAGTGATTAAAAAGTTTTATAAAAGCTTTATTCGGAAAATTTAAATTTCCTGAGAATTTCTTTGCTGATCTTGAGCTTGTTCCGTACACTGTAATAGTAATTTAATTCCAAAAAATCATATTATATTCTTGTAAAAGTAATTTTAGAATTTCTAGGTATATATGCAAAAATAAGTTGAGTTTTTATGTCTAAACCCGAATGTGTAGAGATATCGTAAACATGTGATTAATAGAAATATTGAAATTAAAGTTAATACATAAATTTGCTTCTTCAAATGCTATGAAAATTGCTGAATTTCTTTGCTATTAAATGTAATTTTAATCCCTTAATTCTTCTAAAATCATAAGAGATTTTCATGTTTTTGAAACAGCGTACGCTCAGTTTGTCACTTTCGAATTATTTGTGAGTTTTCAATAGCATTTATTTCTAATTTCAAACATTCTGTAATTTTATTAATTAAGTTCACCTAATTATAATTCATGAGCTTCAGTTTCTAAAATTTAATTCTACAGGATGAGAATTAGAATTCCTTTAAATTAGGGATTCTTAGCAGGCGG
Organism: Stegodyphus mimosarum; assembly: GCA_000611955.2. Taxonomy (NCBI): domain Eukaryota; kingdom Metazoa; phylum Arthropoda; class Arachnida; order Araneae; family Eresidae; genus Stegodyphus; species Stegodyphus mimosarum. Next base: position 417,610 of record KK119304.1, on the reverse strand, counting down.
GGAGAATTTGTTCCTGGAAAAGCAATTTCATAGTTTCAAGGGAGGGGAGAATGGGGTCAGGCTTTTAGTTACCGGTTAGACTTTTAATTTTAGGTTATGAAGATATAAAACTACTTTTATTCAAATTTTATTTAAGTTTTGGTATTTATCTTCTGTTCTAACAATGGTCTAACAATGGTAAAAGGTGTGAATGGGGGGGATACGATTGCGAACTACTGCTTTAAATGTTTCGTTGAAACAAAGCTGAAACTCTGACAGACGCATAATTTAATACATAATATTTTGCTATTAGAAAAAAAAATGTTTTCATAGCTTTGGTTTTGTATAAAAACGTGTTTTTTTATTTCGCAGTTTAAGTACATAGAAAGTCGAGTGCTAGAACTTAAAACATCACCATTTTTAAGCGATTAAAACAGCTTTGCTTCTTTAAATGGAAGAGTTTAATTCGATTACAAATAGGCCTTTTTGCTTTGCAAACCGAATACTACTCATGTTTAAGTTATTCTTTATAATGAAAACCTGTGAGCACAAGGAGATCTCGAGAGCTGTTAGAAATGCAAAACTTTTTCATGAATGAAAAAGTGTGAAATAGTATAAACTTTTAATTTAGATATAGATTAAGATCTTTTATTCAGTTATACTGTCAGGTAATTTCTCAGCTGTAAGGTCACGCGGGTTCGTGATGTAATTAGAATCGAGAGGTCCCAGATTTCTGATGCAGGCGAATGTGTTATACATTTTTCATGTTTCCCGCTTCCACAAGCCTAATAATTCTACAGTATAGCATGAACAAAAACGAAAGTTCTCTAAGCTTAACGAATGTGCTTTACTAAATGATTAATAGTTAATATTTCAGTGACATGTAGAATTATATATTAATACACATTTATTAGTTCCTTTGTCTGATTAGGTGGCTTGTGGTTACAGCAAAGCAAATCGTGGGTTATCTGCTTATGGGAACGGATGCATTCGTGGAGGACTTTTCAAGGGAAACTGGCTCATACCCACGTTACAAATATTTCCTGTCATGGCTGTGTGTTAGGAGGATAATTCTTAATATATATTATATTTTTCTCAAAATTTATAATATTTTTTTCAGGAAATATTTCTTTAAAAAATTAACAGAATTTATTTTATAATAAACTTTTATTTAGTTTATTCAAAAGGTGCTTTTACAGAAACACTTTCTTCATTTCTTTAGCTATTTCACGATGCTCAAAAATTCTATATAATTCACAGTTAAAAAATATTGCTAAGCTCAGCTGTAAATTGATAAATTACTATAAATAAATTTGTATTAGCATCAAACCGTCCTAACTAGTGCATTGTACGTATATTTTTAAATACCTTAGTTATATATTCCGCTAAAAAGTTCACATATAGGTAAAGCTCATAATATAAATGCGCATAGCGAACCGGAACTGTAAAGAATTAGATTCCCAGTTGAGAATGAGGTATAAATTTCTATGCAGAGTATGTATTGAAATACTCAATGGAATTTATATACATTCGAATTATATATTACTGCACGGTAAATGCAAGGTTTATAACAGAGTTAATATGCTTCGCTCATTATTTTGCAGTATGTTTGTTGCCATAGAATATATATGCTATGTGTACAGTATTGTAGTTTCATAAAGGCCAAAGGCTTATTCAAAATGTAAACAGTATTCTCATGTGAATTAACGCATTCCGTTTAATTTTTGTGTGCTAGTGCATTAGCGAATAAGTGTTAATTGAACAAGATATTAACCCTCTGCCTATGTAAATTTAATTTAATTTGTTAAAAGACTATTCATATGTTGTATAGTTTTGCATACTCTGAATATTACATTTCCTTAACATTTTTCTAAGGAATATAACTAGCAAATTATTTTTGAAGAATAATAATACACAAATACTGAAGTCTGATGAGCATACGTTGTAACCCTTTGTTGAATAACATCGGCGCATGCAAATGTTTTATTAAAAGAATTAAGTTTACCAAGAAAATGCTTTTAAGCTCTCATGTTTAAGAGCATTATTTTTATTACAAATTAAGAAATTTTTAGTATTCATAAACCTTTAACCCTTTTTATGAGGAATTAATTAGCAATAAAGGAAGTCATTAGCTAAGTTTTTTCGGTAAACTAAAACTGATCATAATAGCAATTTTTTGCTAAATTAATGACTGCTATTATTTTATCAATTTCTTCACTTGCGATTTTATTCCAAAGCAAGAAAAAACTTCGTTGTTAACAAGAACAGAATAACTTTAATTTTAAAACTAGATCAAATTCTACCTTAGATTTACATTGATTTTACAGAAAAATGTTTCACATATTTTGTTTTTAACTTTTATATTAAAACAGTAGAAAAACCTCTACCTGTTATCGGCAGACGATATCGGCTTCTTGACGGAGCAAGGTCCATGCCAGATATCTTCGAATTGTATGAAGCTTTTCCCTAAACCCAATGATAACTTGGCTTGAGTTTTATCTAATTTGAAAACTTTGACTATTTATAGATTGTCTTTCATGTGTTATACAGCTATATTACTAAACAATTCATTACGAAGAAAATAACTGGCATACCAGCAACTTAGGAATAACTATCGAAGATTACACTTGTCAACTTTGGTTAGCATTCGAGAAATCTATTAATTCTATGTAACATTCCTTGTTATGTTTTAATATCATATAAACTACAAAAATTCTGTTTTGAACATAACGATGAGTAAATCTTCTGTTATGTTGGTATTTTCTTCACAGATATCAACACATTACATGGTTTGTGATCATCTAAAACCTGGCAACTTTGGATACATCGAATGTGTAACAAAACCTCCAGAATAACTTAAATATTTCCCTCTAAACTGTGTGTGCCTAAACTTCTTAATTACTTTCACAAACTATAGGAGTCAGTAACTCACTTTTAATTGCTCTCAAAATTCAACTCGATACATAAAATAAACTGCAAAAGGAAACCCCGTTTCAGAACCGTTCAACGAACAAACGCATTTTCGGAGCTTAAACTTCCAAACTTCTACTTCCACAAGCGAGGAAAAATCCAAGGATGCGTGACTTCACTTCTCTTCCCTCTCTACCTGTACCTCAGCAATATCTTCCATCTGCTGCCACCTCCACGAGCTTTATGTCTAAGTAAAGGGGGGTTAATTTTGAATCTAATTACCCGGGTGCTGCTCTTTCTGCCGGCTCGGCTCTACTCTGCGGCAATTCCCGTCTCTAATGATTTCATGCTTAGGTCACGTAACATCTTAAGCACCTGTATGTTTGTTTACCTTCCAAAATAAGTGAAACTCTTAGCTCATAATAGATTGCTATCGAAAGTGCCATGAGGTTATTATGCATGCACCACGCTTTTTACACGACATCTGCAATCGCAACACTGTTCCTACAAAGTGATAAAGAGAAAGTGTTAACGGAAGTAGCTTACCGAAACACTTCAGCCAGCATATTTGCATCACCAATCACTCATTGCTCTTGACACTCAACAAACTCAATCATTTAAGGCAGTTGAATGGATTCTCAACATCATACAAACTATATTCATTTGGCTATTGATTTTAAATGCTATTTCGTTAACGGTGCTTATAAATTGCTTGTATCGTAACAGACTGCACTACCGTCGGACTGGGAGGGGGTAGCATAAAGCTCTAAAATTCATAAATATTTTTTAAACTATTTCAAGATAACTTTCTTCCTGAAGAAGAAAGAAAGTTGATGTTGGAACGTCGAAGGTGTATTCGTCATTTACAATTAGAAAAGACTAAGGAATTATCACGTGTGAGATTAGTAATGTCCCTAATATTGACAAAAGCTTCAGATAGCTTTGGTAACTGAAAAGCTCTTCCTCATTTTCTTATAATTATTCAAATGCTCCTTTCTGAAGACCCCGATATCTGATTCCCAGGTACCAAGCAATCCATCCCTGCGGAATGAATCTTATTTATACATATGTTCCATCCCAGTTATTCAAATGCTCTATCCCAATAGCATAAATGCCCAGTTTTGGCTTAAGTGCTTTAACCTTATTATTCGAATGCTCATATCTATTCTAGCCACTTGAATGTCCAGTTAAATATTGAAGCATAATTTACATAGTGATAATTTTCTTTTTTTCTTGTATTTTAATTACTGATTCCAGTTTTTTAATAACAGTAAAAAGCAACTTTTAAAATACTTTAGTAGATGTTAATTTGATAAATACGAAATTAAATTTAAAATGTTTTAGTTGGTGTGAACTTGATAATTATGACTTTAAATTTAAAATGTTTTATTTGATAAATGTGACATTAAATTTAGAATATTTTAGTATTTAAAAGTTAAAACCTTTTTAAATATTTTAGTTGGCGTTAGTTATAATAAATATTTAGTTATAATAAATATTAATAATTATCATAATTAACGAATTATTATTTTGAATAGGATGCTAAATATTTTAATATCCAATAATTAACTACAGAAATTTATTACGTGTCAGCCCCAAAATTAATTAAAAACTGTTTCGTAAAAAAAGTAGGAAAAAAATATTATTTAAAGTAAATAATTTTACGAAGAAAGTCAAAGGAAACATTATCTGAATAAAGCACAAATTTATGCGTACCTCATTCACAGAGTCATATACTATATATATATATATCGAAATCATTCTTCCCAGATAAATCATTTCTGCAAATATTTGAAACAGTTATATATGTTTTCTAAGATATAGTATTAATTAATTTCAACCATCGAAGACGTTATCATGTGATCTGTATTTTGCCAGATAATTAAACAAAGACGCATAGAATCGTAAATGTATTGCACAAAGAGTTATTGGTCAATAAAAGTTTATTTGTACAAGCTTCTCTGATGTTCTGTGAATTTTGAAAGTGATCTAAGCTTATTGCTTCCCAAAAGTACATTTATAAGACAACACGCACCTGCTTTATTAATATTTAAAATAACAGTTTCTCAACTTGAAATATATTTAAGCTTTTCACTGTACTTCAGCTGCATGCTGCTTCTCAAGTGGAATACGTATGAAGAATCAAAGGATAAATAATAAAATATCATTTCGTATACTTATAAATATAAATAATTAAACCTTATATGGATCTTTGAAATTTTATGTTATATATGAAGAATCCTGTAATCAATCAGTAGCAAAGTGATAAAATTTGAAGTACAAAATACCTCTGCGTTATTTTGTAGTTACGTCTAGGAGGTAATACTTATTTTTTTATTTCTGAGAAATGTGACACGTTTAATATTTCTCTAAAGTTTCCCCGTGTTTTTAAATGAATGGAATTACATACCAGGCATAGTTTTGAATGAATAAATATATGGCATACTAGTATTATCTTAAATGTGCCTCTCTTATTACTTTACTAATTTACGTTAAAGAAATGCAACTCGCATAATAACTATAGTCTTACATATATGTATATGTGCATAAATGCATACGTGTGTATATATAGTTTGGTTTGGTTAGGTTTATATGATTACGGCAAAGTACTCGGGGGCTATCTGCTTAAAGGAAGCGAATCCTTCGGGGAGGATTTTCAAAGAAAACCTGGCTCGTGTACACGTTACGCACGAGAAAAACCATGAAAATGTACATACAGCCAGCTGGTTCGCCAGGGATCGAACCCCGGACCGAACTACCAGTGCTCAGCAACTTTCCGCTCAACCGCTGGTGGACCAATATGTGAATATTACACCATTATTATTATTAGACATCAAAACATTAATGGAACTAAGAGATATAACTAAGGCGTTAACTGAAATTTCTGCTCACATATATTTTTTTCAGTATACTTAATTAAAACATATTTTAAATTTGGACCTCATCTGTCTAATCAAGGTGAGGGCAATGTTCTACTTCAACATTCATTTTATGGAAAATCTAAAAGAATAATTTAATTAATATTTGAAGAATAATCTCTGCTTTCATCTAGAGGATCAGACTACTTATTGTCCCATCTTTCAGTTACTTAACACTGGACAGGGAAAAGGTTTAACAACAAATCGCTTTATTAGTTCTTAAATTTAAAAAATTTACAAAGCTAGTGTAATAACAGAATTTCTTCGTTGCTTTTGGGGGTTAACAGAATACAAGAGTTAGAGTAAATGTAATATGACATTCACAAGGCAAAGTACACTTGTGGGTTTTGTCTCAGACCCATGACTTTAGAGAAAAACCCCGGTTAGGAAAAATTCAAATAAATTTAGAATCTGGGTGAAAATAGTATTGATACTGTTAGTGTCCGCTGTCAAGAGCGTATACTTAAATTCTAATATACTTACTTTGTTCTTATATGTATTAATAATTTACATCCTAGTGTGAGCCGACGAATGTAGAAGTGTTAGCGCACAGACAAAATAATAATATTCACCAAGTTTAATCTTTTCTAGCGGGCAATAGCTATACTGTTGCACGTAAATTTATTTAATGATAAATAAAATATGTAAGTAATATACAATTTAATTACTTTACACATTTTTCTGCGTAGCCTGCCAGACGGGAAAATGGTTAGTGACTTTGACTGCCGAAGGGCCCGAGTTCGAATCACGGAGAAGGCATGGTTGCAATTTGTCTGCCATTCATAGGAAGCTACGATGGCCTACCAATTAAGCACCTCCATAATAAAGAGACCACCACTTCCGACCTTAGTAGTGGCCAATGCCTATGAAACTCCTACAACGCGGGCGGTCATTAGGGGAAAAATACATGGCTATAAATAAGTTCTAAACATATTTCTGCTCTAATTGATGAGTTTTATTGCACTTTTTTGTTACCTATTACGATTCAAACCTGATGTAAATCCTATTTATTTATTTTTTTTGTGATTTATATTATTATGCAGTTAATTATACTGCTTATTTATAGTTTTAAAACCTTTTCCCGGGGAACGCATTCGCTACATTAAATAAGGAACAAAGAAATTTAGTTTACTATGGAGATTTAAAATGTGAATTTAAACGTTACATAATACGTAGCAGAAAATGGCAGACCCTGTTGTTTTTTGTTTGTTTTTCCTGATTGAATTTGATTGCTGATTGAATTACTGTCGATTTGTTAATTGAATAATTAACTAAATAGCTCCAATGCATCAAACATCTTTATAACCCTGTACAGACATTAGGTTTGTAGAAGCAGGAGAGATGAAAAATCAATGAATGACGACATCGCCGGGACTGGAACCCACGACCTCTCGAATACGCGCCGAGCGTGCTGATTACTACACCACGAAGGCATGCGAAGAAGGCGGGAGAAGTACCTTATATACTTGCCCTTTTAAAGGGCGACTGGGGATTACAGGACCTAATCGCCAAATCCTGGTGGTGGAGTATCATCATCATCCACCCCTTTTTTAGTTCGGGTGCCACTGTAGAGACATTAGGTATTTGGAAGCACGAGACGGGAAAAATGATCAAAGCCCTTTCCGGGACTCGAATTACGGACCTCTCAAATACGCGTCGAGTGTGCTAACCAGTACACCACGAAGGCATGCGAAGAAGGGGAAAATACCTTATAATCCACGTGGAAAAGTTAAGGATGATAATTTTTCATTTATTTTGGAAATAAACCGTCCGCTAATCTACTATAGTGAAAAGGTTTTCATAGGCTTTGTAGACATATCTGGTCTAACTAAATTTAATTTGTCATTGACAATGCAATTTAGGTGTATTTTCGTGACTTTCCCTTTTCAGTATTTAAGAAAAAATATTAAATTTGTGAAAAATCTGCCAAAGTTCATATTTTCAAACTTCTTACCTAGAATAACGATTATTTAATTCAGAATTCAGTTTATAATATTATATCGTCGGAAACAGAGATTATAATACCCAGTTGTAACTCAAAATTTAGCACAACGAGTAAGATTTCAAGTTTTATGAATCTGTTTTATTGAATAAATTTTAGTGTATTGCCTTTGTTTTGTGGTTAAATGTATAGCTGATTATATGTTAGTGACACATTAGAGAAATATTTTAAATTATTTGAAAAAGTATACAATGCATCACGCGAAGACAAATTTTATGAAAAGAAAACATATTGGTACAGTGTTATCAAACGTATCTTTTTTCGGTCCTTTTGGCTCAAACTTCTTTCGAAATCGAAAGCTTCCCATCGCAGCTCCGGAGATACAGCATTATGCTACGTTACGCCATGATGAATGTATCTCCACCTCAATTTAGAAAGAGTTGTTATTGTACGAAATGTAAAATCTTGAATGCAGCTCTAAGCAGGTAGAACAAAATCCTGCCATTTCATGCGCAATAAAAATCTTTAGTTCATTCTTTACATTTTAACTGCTTAATAAGTGATTTTAAAGCTATAAAAGGGTATCTTCTCAACTGAAATCTTTATTTTGTATATAATTTAATCTATTTAGCTAAAATAAATCTAATTCACAGTATGAATATTTACTGTATTATTATAACTAACAAAAGATGTTCTTCACCTCATGCTTTATTTACCTCAGAATTTAATAATTCTTTTGACGAATTCTGTTACTTTCTCGTCTTCTGGATTGAATCTGAAGCAAGACAAAAAAAAAAGGAGCAGAATGGAATTCTGAAGGCAAAATTTGCATAAAATTACTGTGTTGACTTGTAGGAGTATCTAAATCAAAAACAAATATAAAAAAAATTGAAATTTAAAAACAAGAAAAAGAAAATAATGCAGAGCGAAGAAAACATACGTAGAGAAAGAAATTGTTTTACTGATGCGTATAAAATTATATTGAACTGAATTAGAAAGATTGCTCAAAATCTCTTGCAACATAAATACGTGAATAATGCTTACTTTTGTCTACCAAGTTATAATCTATTTCAGGAATCACAGATTGAATTTCTCTGTCGGATTTTCTAGGTAAGTTACTGGATTCTAATAAACTGAAAATGCATTACAGTAACTGAACGCAAAATTTACCGACGAACACACTGGAAGAGGGAGACCTACGACTATAAGGTATTTCTCCCGCCTTCTTAGCATGCCGTCGGGGTGTAGTGGTCTTCGGCGAGTATTCGAGAGGTCCTGGTTCGAGTCCCGGCGAGGACATTGCTCATTTTTCATCTCTCCTGCTTCCGAAAAAATCCTAATGACTCTACAGTGGCTCCCGAACTAAAAAGGTGGTGGATGATGATTCTCCACCACCAGAATTTCGCGACTGGGTCCCCCAATCCCCAGTCGCCCTATAAAAGGGGGAGTATATAAGGTACTTCTCCCGCCTTCTTAGCATGCCTTCGTGGTGCAGTGGTCAACACGGTCGGCGCGTATTCGAGAGGTCCTGGTTCGAGTCCCGGCGAGGGCATTCCTCATTTTTTATGTGTCCTGTTTCCGAAAAAATCCTATTGTCTCTATACAACTGGTTTGCCAAGATCATCTAATATTCCAATGATCTTACACTGAAGGGCATATAGAGTTTTGCTAAAGGGATCCCATACTTATCAGTAACTTTGTCAGTTTTCTCGGCTTTCTTTAACGATTAGCTTCCTTTCCTACATAATCGTACCCTGAATTGCTTGGATTCCAATCAACAGTAACCTGCAGTATATTCCAGTAGTTACCTTTTCCTTCGGTAAACATTTCGTAAAAATCAAGAAATTATTAACATTATTACAATATATAACGTTATTAACATTAAAACTGTTATAATATGTGAATAGAATAAAATTATGCATTGCAATGTATTATCCTTCTATCCCTTTCTCAAAGCAATTTCTAATAGCAATTCGAAAGAGAGGGATGAAACCGCTTTTTCGTCGACCTGAGTCTTTTATAGCATTTTATGCTTCCTTGTTTTCAGGGTATGGACGTAACCTTTCTCGGGTATGATAACCTAGCTGCGTCATTCCAAGGGATCACCTAAGCATTGCGTATCTTCACGAAGTATATGAAAATGGAACTTTGGAGAGGATGTTTAAATGCGCACAGTATTCGAAGTGGAATTAAATCAGAATTTTATGCTGTTCTTTATTTTTTACTTTATTTTGCATTCATTAAACCGAAAAACATAAGTTAAATTATGCAAAGGAATGATTAATTGTTTTATTTGAAAAATTGTTTGACCCCAAATTAAAATATATTAAATTTTGTAAAATTATGGCAAAATTCCTTTCTTTCACCAAACATGTAACGTTTCACACTTTTATTAAATCCTTCCGCCAATAAAATCACATCCATATAAAATCAGGTAATGTTCATGCTTAAGCCATTCAAAAATATTAATTTGAACAAATAATCTGACAAAACTTATTCATGAAATTTTAAAAGTGGCATGCTTTATTTAGACCCTGAATAGTAGAGTTTCATACTTTTAATAAACTTCATTTTTGACAAAGTATCTTCTAAATGTAGGGAAGCCGGCCGTGTTTCTTAAACATTTTTCTATAATGCACAGCAATTTCAAAATTCTGAATGGTACTGCTCTTTAAAAGAATCAAAATTTATTTAACATTCCAGAACGCGCGTCATGAGTAAAGTTTAAGATAAATTCGGTTTTAAATGCACATTTTTCTCATATCGCAGCTGGGACGTCTGAAGGTAATTTCTATTTCTCCTTTCAACCTTTCCCCACATCATGGTATGTGCCAACAGAAAGTCGCATGACTTTTTTTTTACTGGGCTGTTGTCCTACGTGGCAGCTTCTTCGTAAAAGTTACGAGACGGGCGTGGTCGTGGGTGAAAATTCGGAATTTTTTTTTCAAGTTCTTTGTAGTTTTGTGTTATTAATTGGCGTGTATTATTTTAATTTGTATAAATTCGGGTCGATAATCCATAATCCATTCGAATCGATTTGTATAAATTCGTCTTCGATCATTTTTTTATCGGTCTTCATGGCAAAAATGTATGTGTCCAACCAGCTGATTTTGCTCACATTCTTCAAGACTTATCCGATAAAGGAAATGAAGATAAGGAAACTTTTGTATGCGAGAACAATAGCGATTTGAGTGAGTTAGAAAAATATAGAAATAATTAATATCAGCAGAGAATCTGAATAATATATTTCGGATGATGATGATAATAATGATGCAGAAAAAGGAAATGATGATGATATGTTCTATGTTGGTAAGGATAAATCTTCTAATTGATCTATTAGTCATATTAAAGAGCATCTTCAATCGAGTGCAAAAATCCAAAACATTAATCTCCCGACATTTCAACATTTCTAAGTCGTAATTACACTGCTCCTAATGATGAAGTGCCAGAGCAATCCTCATCGAAATGAGGAACATGCGGTTTATGTGGCAGAGAAAAAATGAGATCATCAGTATCCATGAAATTCAAGACATGCCTTAGATACGCATGCAAAAAGTCATTTTATTACTGAAATTATTTGCATGAAACATCGAAGAGTGAGAAATATCTTTAGAATCCTGTTTTCGCATTATTACCCTATTCTGTTATATTAGTATTACTTCTTATTTTCTTTTATTTATATTTTTTAAATAAATAAAAATATTAACATTATAAAAAATTTAGTTTAAAATTAGTTTTGTAAGCAGTAAGAAGTAAATTTCCTTGCGGAAATAAGAAAGTTACTTTGCCTTTCCACCTGACTAATATAAGCATTTAAAAATAATTTACTCTCATTTGAAAGCTACATCATTTGTATTTTGCAATGATAAGTTTAATATTTATTTCTTAACAAATTTACTACCAACATTCACTCATTTGTCATTTTTAATGCCCGAAACGGTAAAATTACAGATGTCGTAAAAATTACGATCGCGAGTGCTCATGAAAAATTGCCAAGCGCGCGTGTTGGAAGATTAAAATCTATGCCTCTGAAGTTCTCTTATTGTATTAGAAAGAGAAAAAAGCATTTCATGCACGCATTAGGCAATTATCTCGGAGTATAATGTTTTGTAACTTTATCTATTACTAAAACATTCCATTAATGAAAAAAAAATCAATTTTCAATTTTGAAACAAGCTGCAGTGTATATGCGAAAATACATCGCATAAAATAATAAACTAGACCTTATAAAGCGAAGTTATTAAAATTATGTTGATCATTTAAAATCAGATTTCCTTTCGATATTTAATTAAATGTATAATATAACTGAACAATTTCAAATGTTTCTAAACTTGCTTTCTGTTTGTAATTTATTTTTATAAAACTCATTAACCTGATCGCTTTTAAGACTGCAAACATCGTTTCCTTAGATGTTTGAAATAACTGAAAGCTCTGAGTACTATAGAATATTCTATATTCTATCGTTTCACGGCGCCGTTCAAACTCGAATCTCAGAGAACCCCACAAAAACATTATCGAAGTCTTTCAAATCAGGAAAATTTCTTGACTCTTCCTGTATCACGTATTTAACAATGGCGCAAATAAATCAAATTCGTGCCATTCTTTGGAAGGTCTTTTCGTGGAGAGCACACATTCACTCCGGAAAACCCATTCCCTTCATTTACTTTGCATCTGTGAAGTGTTAGAAATTCCGACGCTAGGTGTGAATTCGAGGCAACTGTTACAGCCTTTGTGCCTGGCACTCTGCTCTCACAGAGGATGCCAGGATGGTCCATTAATCTACGTCTGGCTTTCGCAAGGATGTGTAAGGACCCGCATGCATTCTGAGGCGTCGCGTGTGTTTGTGCGCCACGGAACTTCTCCGGGCGATATGGAAATTCATTGTTTGCTTTAAAGTCTAAGGACCTAGATGGAGAAGGGCATTTATGGTGGAGTACATAACAGAGGTGGGTGGAAACTGTGGGTTGAAAGAGGTGGCAGGCATTGTGCTGTAATGTATGCTACGCTAAACTGCCACTGGAGGCACTCTTACGATTTTAAGTATTGTTTGTGTGAATGGAACCTTATGTTAACATCCTTTCAGGTAGTTTAGTTACGTTTCAACTTGTCTTCATTAGCTGAATCGCAAGACGTGTGCCATACATAATGAACCTTATCTAGCTATCTCAAACTTCATTAACCGTACACGCTTACGTATATATGAATGATATTCAATCACACCATGACTCATCAAAGTGGTCAATATCAACTTCCAGAGATCAAAGAAACATTTCTATGGAGTCCAAATTTTTCCAGCATTCACTGAAGACCTGCTATAAATTCTGAGTGGGGAAGAATATCAAACTACCATTGCTCAGTTCCAGTTGTTAACCAGCGTAACATATCACGCTAATAGCTTCGATTTATTTGACTATAGTCTTAGAAATTATGGTCTCAGGATCATGGGCTTATGCTGATAGCTCAGATTTATTTGATCATGGGCTTCATGGGCTTAGGAATTAAAACACAATAGTGTACCATTTAACATGCTTTTGGAATTTAAACACATATTGCGCAGAAAAATAATCCTTATACTCAGTTGTTTTATGAAGACATATTAGCATGCTAGACATCCCACGTAATTTGCTTCAAACACTCATAGTAACAAGCCTGAACACATAAAGAAATATAGAGGCTTAAAATTAATCTTCAAACGCGCACAATGAGAAATAATCACGTTTTTATTAAGGATGTCTGCTAAATGAAAGAGGTTAGTTTATTTAACTGATAATAATATTTACATTAATCTTGAGATTTTCATAATACTAACATTCTTTAATGGCGTCTCACATAGAGTTTTATTAACAATTAATTATTAAATAAAAACGTTCATTGATTAAAAACTGAAAATATTTTAATTTTTGAAATTATTCAGTAATTGAGAAGGTGAAGAATTAAACACGTTAGAGCTGAAAGTGGATAAGAAATATATATATATAATAAATAATTGAAATTGAAAAACAAGCAATGCAAATTCAAAATTCAAAGTAAATATTTAATTACTTAATTAAAATATCTAACGAAAATTTTCACCATGAATAGAATGCATATCATTCTTTTTTCTTTGAAATTATAGGTGTACGGGTAATTTCGATAAGAACACTGGAAAAAGTTGTTATAACATAAAATGAATTTTTTTATCGTAATTCCTATTATTGTAAATAAAAATTTAAAATCTTTTATAACTGAGCAATTATAAAAAAACTAATTAAATCCTTTGATTAGTCTAGTTTTTTCACCAACTAATGGTAAATATACTTTTTAATAAAATACAGCTGTACTACATCGTGATTAAGTATTTATATCTAATCAATTAGTTTTTTGCTAATTAAGCAAATTACCTTTCTCTTAATAGGCAATTACTCGAAACTGAAATTAAAGATATTGCTTTTGTTTTTAGTGCATTTTCGATGGGAAGCTTATGTATTTTGGAAATTTTAAGCAATTATGTTCGAAATTTCCTCAAATCAAAAATAAAAAAATGCTTTCATCAAAAAATAATTAATTTAGAAAAATACTGATAATTTTTCATATTATTTAATTTATTTGGAACCATCCGAAACGGTTAACTGTGGCAAAGTATTTATTGATCATCAATCGAATTTTAAATACAATAATTCACTGTAAAGGTGAAAATTATATTAATATTTAACAGAAATGTTCCGCTGTTACGAGTATATTATAACATCCCTTCTTTTATTATTTAAGAAAGAAATTGAAGCACTTTTATTTTAATTCTACAAATAAGTATTGAATCATAATAATTAAAATCTTTGAAGAGAATTCAATTTATGTGATCATAGTCAACTTATCTAAGAGCTAAATAAAGCTTGATACAGATAAGGAAAGTAATAATACGTGAATAACTCATAACAAGAAAGAAAGCAAAGGTAAACTTAAGGTTGACCCTGATCCAAAGATTAAGCTCATATTATAAAAAAATAATTTGTATAGCACAAAACTAGCATTTCAATGATTTCTTTCTCTTTAGATAAAGGTAGCAAAATTATCATAGTCAAAAAAATCCTAAAATAATCTGAACTATAACTTGAACATCATATTAATATTTAGTTTTGTATTCCGTGTTTTAATCTCAGGTTTTGTCTGATTTCTTAAATTGACTTTTGAATACGTATTTCAATTCCTTGTTAAGTATTTAGTTCAAATAAAATACCAAATAAAATAAGAGCAATTCCAAATTAGGGCAAATTAGGGCTACCTTGTGCCAATTAAGTTGGACTGAGAGTAATGTATCTAACAACAGAGAGAACTATACCGCTGTAATCCTTTCTAATAACAATGTAACAAATACGATTCATAGTCATACATTTTTCAGTCAGATATGGAACCCAGATAAAAATTTCGATGTCGCAAGAGCTCAAATTCCATCCAATAGTTCATGTATATTCAATTTTAGTCGGCTAAATGTGGCAAAACATTGATCATAATTGATCACAAATCAATAACAAGAACAAACAAACTCACAAACAGACATTCTTCATTATATATATAGATTTCGTAAACTTACAAATTTTTTATTAACAAATCTACGATTTGGAAGTGAGCAGTAGCAACACTTTTCGAAATAACGTTTTTTTATCTCCAACACTCGAGACTGTAGCCACTCGGAAAAATGAGTACGAAAATTCGTGTTTTAAAGCTTTTAATTAATATCTTGGCTGATTAAAGTCGTGCAAGTTGAAAATAGTCGGAATGACTTCCCACGAAATTTTGGAATCGGGAATAATGTATTTAATGTTTGGCAATGCTGTTTATATTTCATTGTCAATCTTAGAAAATTTTGATTAACAAACTCTACAATTTAACAGTCAGCAGTGGCAACACCCCTCGAAATAAAGCAAGTATTTATCTCCAACGTGCAAGACTGTTGCCACTTGAAACAATGAGGGCAAGAATTAATGTTTTCAGCATTTTTAATTAATATCACTGATTTTAGCTACTTTTTTTTTCGTCTACCTTTTCCAGGACCCAGAAAAGAATTGTAGAAAGTTTGCTGACGAAAGCTATAGTAGTGACTGCGTTAATTGCGAACAAACACACAAACATTTTATATCATATATATAGAGGTTTCATATTTTATAAAACTTTAACGAATTTTTGATTGACAAACTCAACGATTTCAAACCGTTTTATTTACATTAATATCGTGGCGTGCACCTTCAAGCACGGCTATTATATGCGAGAGGTTTCTTTAAATTTCTTACTGGTTAAATATTTTGTGATATTGCTGTTGAATTGAATTTTATAATTTAAGTGCAAAGAACATAATATTTAACATATAAAGGTAGTTAATACACAAAACGTTAAACAAACGCCCTTTTTGGTTTAATATGAAATTTGAAATCTTTTAGATTTTTTAAAATTTATTTTGCTTTATTTTTTTTAATTTACAGGGTTAATATTCAATACTGTTTTTCTTTTAATAGCAAATACGTTTTCCATAAATACTGTTTAATAATAAATACTTCAACAATAAGAACTGTTAATAGTAACTATCGTTTTCCTTTAAACATTTTATACTTTAAAATGATTAAAGGAAAACGGTATTTTATTTGGTATTGTAAGAAAAACGGTAGGTCATTTTAATATATTTGAGGACCTACCTTATAAGCTCTTGAAAGTTTTTAATATTGCAATCAGTATTCTGCTTGCGAAAAAACAACTGGCTTCATAAGTTTCAGCTGGCTTCTGGTTTTTAATATTGCAATAAGTATTCTGCTTGAGAATACTGATGATGAAAGTTCCTTAATTTTCTGAATGTTGTTCGCAATGTCTTTAACATTTAGGGTTTAATTAACTTTAAATCACTATAATTTTTATATTTGCTTTTACGTCAAAAATAATGTAATATCATACTAGGAAATTTTGAAGAAAAGGCGTAGAAAATTTTAAGGAAATTTTATCCGTGCCTTTATTGCATACTAACATTCAAATAGTGATACTGAACTTATTATACGCATTAGTGATAACCTATTAAAAATAAGGCATTTTAATACATTATCACTGTCAAGTGACTGCATTAGAGAGAACAATTACTATGAAACTTTAAACATTATTTTAACTAGCGGCTGACTTAAAAACTTTTAAATAGAGGAAAAGAGAATTAAATGCTTTTATTCATGTAGCAAAAGATTACAGTGAATATATATGTGTTCAATATTTTTTAATATAAACAATCTGAAATATTTGTGTGTAACTATTTATGAGACAATTCTCTTATATATAGAATTTGGTACATATGAAATTATCTCAATTTTGGATATACTGAATGATCCAGCAGGATTTTCATACATGATAAAGTTATGCTAAACTATGACAATAACTCTTTGTTTCATTATTATTAAAATATGTCATATTTTCAACATATCGTTTTAAACATCAATGATTTATTATTTATGTAAATTATTTAAATATTTATGTAAAGTCTTTTCAGTTGTGCCAAAGGACTTCAATTTAAGTAAAATGTCTTATGAAGCTAGTAGACTTTTCGTATTACCACTAAACAAAAAGCTTTCATTACTTTTTACAAAGCGTGTAATGTGTTACTCTATTGAATTAATATTGTAACAGTTTCAGTAATATTATTATATTTGTTCTTATTTACTTTAAGATGTTCATTTACATTTAAAACAGTAACCCCATTCTTCCTCACTTTGCAAATAATTTATGACGCAAATTAGTTTATAAAATTCATAATCTAGATAAGTGGAATTTAGCGTAGGTATTTCACAAGCAAAGCTACATCAAAGTATTTACCGTACCAGCACCGCTGGGTACCTTTACACCAATTACACATTCTCTGAACCCATTTCCCGGAAAAGCGGAGAATGAGAGGTCGTTCTCCTGTTTCTCCAGGCTCAAGGTTCCCGCGAATGCTTGTATGCTACGCCTAAATCCCTTAATTTTAAAACTGGAGGATAAAAATTACAAGGCCGACAACAGCGCAATAACGCTCATAAAGCGGAGAAGGACAAGCCGCTGGTGCAGGCAGCAACTCCACTTTCCACCGTAGCGCAGATGCGAATTTGATTGAAAATCCACTCTCGCCGCCGTTACACCACGGGCTGTTGTTGTCAAAAAGACGGTCGAGTGGTCTATATTAAAAAGAGCGTGCGGGCTTTATTAAAATGTCGCCCAATATGTTCATGTTGCCGACTTAGCAGATTAATGAATGTCATTTGAGCGGATGAATGTTTCGGAGACGCAATGTAAAAAAATTTGGACACCATGGTTTGTCCTCTATAAGATGTTTCGAGGTGAACATGACGCTTCTTGGGTGGTTTATGAAGGTATAACCTCTTGCTCGTCACAATCACGTCATTGCAATATGGTACAACAAGACGAGGCACTGTTGTATTTTTATCGTTGCTGTTTGATATGCCACAAAAAATATGAGATACTGCTGTAAAACTTTGTATAACAGTGAAAAGCTCTGAGTAAAGAGGAATATCTTTGAAGACATTATTTTCTTTGTTCTTAAATATTTTCTAAAATTATAAACGACTGGGAAAATATGTTCAAACCAGACGGTTACCTTATTTAATCTAACTGTTAAATCACTAATTCTTTCAAAGAAGTAATTTAAATCAGGCTAAAGGTTAGGTGCTAAAAAACATTAAATTTTTAAATAGTCTCTCTCAGAAAACTTTACACCAGTGCTCGCAAACTGGCGGTCCCCGAAATAGTTTTATGCGGTCCGCGAATACATTTTCCGTAAAGAATTAGCATTATTATGAAAGGTTTGAAGTTTAAGATTTTAATGGTTTGCAGTCCAGTTTTACTTTATTTTCTTTATCAGCAATGAACGTCTGAAACTCTCCGAAAAATCTAGTAACGGAGCTAATTAATTTAAATCATGCTATAGATTTTATTCAAAGATCTATGCTAAACTATGACAATAACTCTTTGTCAAGGTACCAGTTTTTCTAAATTTTATTAATACTCATCAAATGATAAATATTCTCAGTACGAACTATTGCAATAAGAATAATCTCTTTGTTTGAGAGTACATTTACAAACGAACAACTTAATTTTCCACAGCTAGAAATTAATATATCTACAAAACGAACCATACCGTGGAAGAGCATCTGTTGATAAAGTTTTTTTCTAGCAATATTTCTCCAAAATTACAAACTTTATGAAAATTAAAACACCATCCTATGTTACAGTTGAAAGGTGTAGTAAAAAATAGGGAAATTTATAATTATTTACGTACAAATATTACTTTTTATACATTTTATGCGATTCACAGGAAAATCTGGTAAATAAATGATAGAGAATTGGCTTGTTTATTTATTCTCAAGTATTGTTACTCTTGGGTAGTTTTCGTATATTTCTTTGAAGTTAAATATAAGTTACTCACTTAATAAATTACTTCAATATATTGCAATTAATTGAATTAATGTCATTCTGAAAACTTTAATGTTTAGCTTTTTAGATGTCAAGCACTGGACAAACTGTGACCAAAAGAAATTTATCACAATTACTTCAGTTTATTATTATTAATTGAATAATTGCAAATCTGGAAATTTTAATATTTAGCTTATAAGGTATTTCTCCCGCCTTCTTCGCATGCCTTCGTGGTGTAGTGATCAACCGCTAGACGCGTAACTGAAAGGTCCGTGGTTTGATTCCCGGCTAAGGCGTTGCTCATTTTTCCTTTCTCCAGCTTTCAAAGATGCCAAATGTCTTTACAAGTGGCGCCCGAAATAAAGGTGATGGATGATGATTCTCCACCACCACGATTTGGCGATTGGGGCCCCTAATCCCCAGTCGCCCTTTAAAGGGCAAAGTATATGAGGTATTTTTCCCGCCTTCTTCGCATGCCTTCGTGGTGTAGCGGTCAGCACACTCGACGCGCAACCGAGAGGTCCGTGGTTCGATTCCCGGCAAAGGCGCTGCTCATTTTTATCTGTCCTGTTTCTAAATAACTTAATGTCTGTAAAAGCTATCAAAGCATTGATTTCAAAATAGGACCAATAGAAATTTCTCACAGATACTAACTTTTAGATTTCAGGAGCAAAATAATAAAAATTTGAATTTTTTCTTTGCTTTATTTTTATATGTATGTCTTGAAAAATGCATTATAATTTTTTTCTTTCTTATTTTAGTTAATCAATTTTGGTTTTTTCCTGACCTCCAAAACAATTTTTTTCTTCTCTTTCTTTTTGTAAATATATGCATATATATATGTATATGTGTGTGTGTGTGTGTGTGTAATACAATATTATAATTTCATTCATATAAAGCAAATTAAATTTTAAATTATGCCAATTCAACTGCAAACAAAATAAATTGATTAATTATTGCTCTGAACTAATTTGCTATATTGTTAAATTCAGAAAACATAAGTAAATAAAGTGAAAGCATGTAAATACAAGAAGAAAATAACAGAATACTAAAATTCTATCTTGAAAATTTAAAAATATTTAAAAGAATTTTAATTTGCATAAAGAGAATAACTGTTGAATAGCATTCGCCAAGGGAATTACTTTACTTTACTAATTAGTTTATAATGAAGCATTATATATATATATATATATATATATGTGTGTGTGTGTGTATAGTTGCGGCTGTCTAAAGTACTTTCAAATCATGCATTTGGGCCGCGTGAAATATGAGTTCGAGATCCCTCCCTTATACTATACACTGTAACTATGATTCTAAGGAAGCCATGAAATCAAAGAATTAATTGTAGGAAGTATTGCCAATGATATTCTTATAGCTTTGAAATTTAATTTTATTTGAGCAGTTGCCTCTTGAGCAACTCCGATTTAATTCCACAACTTCATTTCCATGGGATTATTTTCGAAAAATACAAATCGATCTTAAATTTGTTTTTTTAGAACTTTAAGCAGTTTAATAAATGACTTGCCGGCAGACCCTAGAAATATGGCAAAAATGAATGAAAGATTGTCTATGTCATGAACACGTAAAATACGTAGATTTCTTTTTCTTATTTACTACCACGTAGGTAACGAAACCTATCGTTTGAAACATTTCTTTTGTGATACTTAGTTAAAGTAAATAAAATACTAACATCGTTTTAAGGCATATAAGAAAATATTGATACAAGTGGTAGATAAATAATTCATCTTTCAAAATAGAGGTGGTAAATGCAGGTATCCATAAATGCAAGGAGGTATTGTAAATGTGCCTTATGTTCCTTATGATTGTCTTCATAATATTTTTCTTTTATATAACCTTTTTCTATTAAGAAAAGCATATCTAATGAATGAAATTTATGAAATGTATGTGCTTTTCTAGCGTTGCAGTTTCGTTCAACATTTTAGTCAATATTGAGAAAAATTATTTGTAGTTTTACGAGGGCGTGGGCTATTAGCGTCTCAAAGTTTCGAGTTCTTCAATGTCAAAATGTACTTGTTCTGAGCCCAGTTGTAAAATTTCTGTAAGCAAAATAAGTTATGAAATGAAAGAGTTTGCCTAAAATAACTCATAAATAAGGATATCAATTGCTTTTCATAAATGCAAATCAAATGAAAAATAAACTGTAAAGCACTATCTTAAAGGAAAATATAAGAAATGAAAAAATTTCAATTAATTCGCATTTAATGAAGTAAGTAAAATTACCATTGACATATTACAATAAGTATTATTTTTACTTATTGTAACATGTCAATAAAAAAAGATAAAATCTTAAAATAAAAAAGATAGAAAAAAGAAAAATATCTTAAAATAGCAACTATCACAACTCTAGTAAGTGTGCAAAAGTTGTCTCCGTTAACAATTTTATGTCCATAATTTTCACGTCATAAATATTGTGATTGTCGCAAAACTCTTGAAAAGTAATTTCAACGTTTTCATCTTCTGAAAAGATTAAAATATGCATAGCTACCTATCACCGCAACATTTTCCTTTATTCTCCAGCTATACCTATAGCAAAGTATTTAGAATTTGAAATCGGCATTGTAATTTTATTAGAAAGATGAAAGGTTTCTGGCCATTAAATGATTGTTAAAATAACGAATAAGCATATCTTAAAAGAAATTCTCTCGCTTAAACTTCATGATGGTAATTTATATGATGATTACTGTTTGAGAAACAAAAATTACAACACGAGTTTCCTTTCGATCACTACTGTAGAAACTTGGTCGCATAGTGGAAATTTTCAGGATATTTCAGCTTCTTTACGTTTTTCATAAACAATATAAGATAGTGTATCAATCAGTAAAATAAATTTATTTCAACTTAATTGAATTATGTTTAATGTTGTTTAAACGAATTATGTTTAAATGTTATGTTAAACGAATATGTTTGCATTCAATATAGTCGAGTGGTTTTTTCGATCATCCAGAATTTCTTCTATTTTTCTTGTGACCTTCATATATTTTAAAATATTAAATCCAAAAATTCGGAAGAAGCAAAATTAGGTTCAAGAAAGTATGAATTAAATTAGAAGAGATATGTGTCAATGCAAAATTTAAACTTGGAATAAAAGCAAACTTAGATTGGCATAGATTTTGAATAAAACGTTCGTTTCCTTTTCTGTGCATCCATTGATTTCTTTAGATATTTAGCAATTTTTCCCCACTTTACAAAATCTTTTGCTCCTGAAGAAGAAGGATATATATTACCTAAATCCAACACAGTTTCTCCATTCTTGTTTTTTCAGAATTTCTTAAA
The DNA here is from genome assembly GCA_000611955.2 of Stegodyphus mimosarum. Classification (NCBI taxonomy): domain Eukaryota; kingdom Metazoa; phylum Arthropoda; class Arachnida; order Araneae; family Eresidae; genus Stegodyphus; species Stegodyphus mimosarum. The sequence goes on along the minus strand of KK119304.1, from coordinate 395,158 downwards.
TTTTATGTCCTATTCTCAAGATGGTATCAAATCAATTATTTACTGTTTAAACTTTGTTTTATTATTAATCGTAAAATGTTTTTAATTTATTGGTTCCTTAATCTGAAAATCTTTACCAAGTTATGAACAAGAAATTATTCTCTGCTCCTTTAAGTGATCAATATGTAATTGCAAATTTAGCATGATATATTCCATATGTTTATATCTTTGACCAGCGTCAGATTAAGGTATATGTATTATAATGAGTCCTAAAAATTTCTTAATAACTCGAAAATAGGTAACATTAGCTCATAATTTATATCTTTTAAATTTTTATCACTTTCTTTAATAAACTGTTACGAAATTCAGCAGAAAAATCATCTCCTATTTTTGAACTGTATTGTAATAGTAAAATCTCTTAAAAGGAAATTTCAAAAATGTCTACAATTTACTGATAATACCTTAACCTTATCGAAAATTGTCTATTTAAAATCAAATTAGGCTAACTAGGCTTATAGAGACATTAGGTATTTTTTGAAGTAGGAAAGATGAAATATTTGCAATTCCCTCTCCGGGACTCTAACCACGGACCTCTCGAATACGGCCAGAGCGTGCTGACCCCTACACCACGAAGGCATCCAAGAAAGTAGGAGAAATACTTTACAGGCTAACGTTAATTTTACGCCGAAAAATAAGCTCTGTACATTTCAAAATATATTTGCATAGTTCTTTTTCATTTTGGAAGAATTAAAATAGTCTCTGTGATTTCATTCTTAAGCTGAATCTGTTTCTTCTCTAAACACTGAAGTCTTCGAAATGCCTAGAGTTTTACATATAAAGCTCATGTCAAATTGAGGTTAAATCATACATGTTTGTTATTGAGCAAATTGAATGCAAATAACCATATATCTATATTCAAATTAGAATTTTTAATTCATTTGAAACCTTTATTTAAATTGTTTAATTAATACACACCACATATTTAAAATTTAAAGTAATTTTGTTTAAAGCACTGAAATCGCATTTGAAATAAAGTTCTCAAGATTTGAAATAACGCAATAAATTTATTTGAAGAGAAAAGTGCTAATATAAATAAATTTTAAATTAGACAGCATCAAACTTTCAGCTGCGAAGAATACGTTTAAGGCTTGAAGTAAAACGAACTATGGCTTTTAAATTCATAGATTTTCTTAATAAAAATCACCACTTAATAAAATCAATAAATCACTGAATAATAATCATATAATAAAATAAGGCGATGTTTGTCTGTTTTTTTAAATACAAACGTTTTATTAATACTAATCATTAGCGTTATATTTCAAGTTACATAATCATAAATTAAAAGGGACAACTGATTATTGTAGTTAGAAATAGTTTTCTGAAAGATTCCAAAGATTATAATCTGCTACTTAATAATTAACCGGAATACTAACTATTTCCTTCTAAACTTCATTTCTTATTGTTACACTACGGATCATTTGTACGATGTAGAATTCCTAACGTATTCCTTAAATCAATTATATAGTTCACTAATAAGTAGTTAAATGAGCTTAGAATCCAATCTATTAATAGAAACAACGAAATTTCTGTGAAAGCGAAAAAATGTTATAAACCCTGATGAGCTTAATTCTAAGGATCATAATAAATACGTTACCTAATATATTAACTTTGTTGCATATCTCAGTGCAGATTCATTGAGATGTGCATCATACGCTATTGGATCTATTTCATAGCTACACATTTTGAAGCAAATGAATAGAGTGATTTTCCTTTCAGTAAATGAAATTAGAGATGGGAGTTGACGGAAACTTGTTGCATATAAGTTATTAAAATGTAATAAATGTAGTAATACCTATTTGCTTTAAATTGCGTTAGCTTCAAAGACGTTATTTATGTTAAAATAGGCGAGTAAAATTTAAAATTTTGAACTCGTAGATATCAATAGTTAATTGCAGAAGACTAAGACTTCTGCGCTTAACTAATCGTAAGTTAAGCGCAGAAGTTATATCAGGCAGGAAACGAAAAGCTTCTTATAAATGAAAACATATAATTTCTTACTCTAATTTCTTACTAGCCCAAAGGGGCAATTTACCCAGGAGGGCTATTGATTTCGTCTCGACATTTTGCATCGGTTCACTGTAAAACTTAGTTTCACTTTTCAGATTTTGCCACCAAATATTAGAGCCCTGCATTATATTTGAAGAAATTAAATAATGAATAATCTATATGAATGTATGTATGTTTTTCGAACTGTGAAAAAACAACGGTATCAAGAGACATCAAATTTTGAATAACGTAATCCTCCACCGAATATGGGCATCTCGAAGCCCTAATTTGCAATTTAGAATTTGTTTTATTATCGATTTCATATTTTGTTAAACATTAAATAATTTCTGATAAAAAATTCAAGGATTTCAAAGCGAGCAATGGCGACACTGTACGGAAAAAATTGTACGCAAAAAAAAATATCTCCAGCGACCTAGGCCTTGTATGGGAAATTTTAAAGATATTCTCCTTATCAATATTTTGAATTTTGTGATATTACTGTTGAACTGAATTTTTTTTGGTAAGTGTAACGTAATGTAATTGATTATATGTTATTGTCTTTCGCTAGTTTTAATGCCCCGTAAGTATTACCTTTTTTGCTTGTTTGTTTCAGTTAGAGCAATGACACAATGTTAGTAATAAAATAACGTATTATCATATTACAGTATATACAGATTTAATGTTTAATGAAAATTACTTTTCTCAATTCTTTTTTTACTTTGCTGGACATTTTGATAAGCGTAAAGTATTTGCAAAATTTAAATAGATGAATTCATGTTTCATGAACACTATGCAATAATTGGCTTATTTTGGTTAGAGTATACACTCTGATATAAATTACTCTTATGTTTAAGACACGGAGAATGATAAAATTTTTTAATTTTATTTTCTGGTTACTGAACTTTCATTTCAACTTTTTCTCCCAATTCTGCGCTTTTTATACTGTTTTATTTTTTCAAACATTTGTCATAAAACTTAATAAATTCTGCAGAATTTACTCATTTGTAATATTTGTTTCAAATATAATCTAATAAAATTACCGTAACAATAATTCATGGAATGTTGCAATTTTAATGTTTGATTAAAAATAACTGTTACAAGTAGTGCATAGTTACTGAATGTTTCAATCATTATCTCTGTTTTTTTCATTATTCTCATTTCTTTTAGCATAATGCTCGTAAGTGTTTTAGATGCTCTTGTTTCCCGTCATTCATCTGTCTTCTTGACATGCTACAAGATTACCTGTGATCTTTCCTTACTCCGTCTGTAACATTCTTAGACCTATCTTAGCAGATAAACTTCTCTCTTAGTAATCCCTGCTTTTTTCACACCCTTGCCCTTTTTCCATTTATTATTTTGTTACCCGTAAATACCCAGTGCATTCCAAATTATCCAATATAATTACACTGAACCCTTATCATTTTCTACTTTTAAAGGTAAAATGTGATAAATTATTGAAATAGCCTAGTAAAAATTTGTATAACTAACATAGTGTGTAACTTAATTTAGAAGTTAAGCAAAAAAAATCAGTATTATATTTGCAAATTTTCGGAGGTTTTACCGACCCATCATCTTCAGCTGCGAAAGTGCAAGAAAGATTCGGTATGGTTCGGTAAAACCATCGAAATTAGTCGTGTGAAAATTTGCAAATATAACGCTGATTTTTGTTATTTGACTTCTAAATTGATATTTGTTAGGCGCGTTATTTTACCATAATTATAGCGTCTAACTATCTATCATAAACAGTTTTTGATTACTGAGGTTGTTATTCATAATTCTAATGGTAATAAAAGTTTCTCAATATATAATTTATAATTTATATAAAACTAGAAATAATTTATAAGACTAGGAAAAAAATGCAAATAAATTTAGTAATATATTAGTTAGTAACTAACTTAATATTAGTTACTAACTTAATATTAGCTAGTAACTAATATATTACTAAATTAATAATTAATATTACTAATTAATACTTAACATTAAATTTAGTAACTAGTTACTACATGGCGGTAAAAAATATTTCTTAACTGATTCTTGACTCTTGCATGGAGTAACAGCCGGCGATCTTGAATGATTTGCATATTTTCCAGCATGTTCTGCTTACAGCCGATTAGTGACCAAGTTTCATAGCTAAAGGCACAAAATAATTTGCCGCCGGATGGTATTTGCTCGAAAGGTCATTCCAAGGAATTAAATGATCTGGCTTCATTGAAATGTTTTCGTCTTTTCTTGCGTATAACACTATCCATATTCTCTTAAAATGTCTTCCATGACTGTATTCTTCCCATGAGCATATGGTTTTAATTTTGTTTTGACATAAACAAACAACCGTATTTTCTGCAATTTTTTTCAAAGGAAGCTTAGTATCGTCAGAATCTAAATAAACTTTCTGCTCCCTTCCCTCTGATAAACGACATTTTCCAATAAAGGATGTTTGTTCTACAGATTTAAACATAATTGTATGCTAATTAAGTACGAAAGTATTTCCTTAATTCTAATTCCAAAGTAGGAACATGATTGAAATGGGTTGGTATTTGTTCAGAAAAAAAGTGTATTGAATGAGACTTGATTCTGTATTCTAAGAAAAGTACCTTAATCAAAAAACAGCTAATCGCCTAGGAATGCATATCATATGTTATTTTTATTTGTTTTTTTTAATTGATAAAAAAACAGAAGTTCTTTCCAATCTATAGAAGAGTTTCCGAAATGCATGACACTTGCAACGGATTAATATGAAATTATAAATGATATTATTTCAATTTAAATTGCCTGTATTTAAATCAGATTCCAAAAATAAATCTTTTATTTTCAGTTTAGAAACGTTCATTTGGAATTTGCATTTTCCTTATTTTTTATCTATACTATGATTATTTATAAGAAAATTATATCGTTTAATGTTTAATTCCTCCCCCCTTTCTCCAAAAAATAACAAATTGCTTTTTATGGGTCAATTGCATTTGAAAATATTTTTGCCATTAAATTGAAGCAGTTGTAATTTTGTAACTCTTCTATGGCATATCATTTTTGTGTTTTCAGAAATAATAAAGCCAAAATCAAAACTCAGGATTTAGCTTGTATATTTCAGCCTCCGAAATACCTTTACCATCCATAATCACACAAGCAGAACACGAAATATACATCCCTAATAATTATGAAAATAAATACAGAATCCTAAGGATACTATTAATTGTAATCTAACTTAAATAAAAAGCAATAAATCATATAAATCTTCCTATAGCTATCATGAAAATCTTTGCGGAACATAACTAACAAATAATTACTATGACAAAATATTTTCATATCCCAAAATTCATTTTGCAAATTCCACCCGTTTGCTATTACTACCTACGCATGGGTCTGATAAAATGACGATTGCAATAAAAAGGCATTTTAATTTTCCTGACACCTTGGCTTCCTATAACTTTTACCTGGCTTAAATCAGAATTTTACTCCGACAACGCAAAACTGAATGCAAATAAAACGTTTCCTTTCATAAAAGGAAAATTCTTGCGCATGCTTGTAAATTTTGAACTTTATTTTATTTGCAAAACCAGCCTTTGATTACATTTTGTCAATTAGTGTTTAGAATTTTCCTTATGATCCTGTAAAGTAATTCTGAAAGAAATTAATATTTATTTAATGGCGAAAATAGCTCTTTAACAATTGAAACATCTGGTTTCAATTATAGATTACAAAACTATACTTTGCTTCCAGCATCGAAGACCGAGTTCTTTCCACTTCACTTAAGTGCTTTTGGCACTGCAGCGTGTGCACTGAATTTAGCTAAATTAAACTATTGGTAAATTACTTAAACTCACGAAACTCTGAATTATTCGGTTAAAAATCACGGACGATCAAATATCGCTGTAAATAGGACCTCGTTAAATATCATCGTCGACTGTAGCTAAAACAGGGGACCCTGATATCGATTTGATGGGTGACGCAGATAATTTTGGTTTATGACAAAGTGTGTTAAACCCCCCCCCCATACCTCTCCATCCTCACTGTCATGTGCAGGCAAGACTGCTTAAAAGGGATCGATCCTGGGAATGGCGATAGTAGTGAATTAATTGAGGATGACTTTCCCTAGTTTGTTCCACACTTAAATTATGCTTCTGAATCGATCCCAATCTAGTTCCAGTTTGTGGGCATCGAAGGAGATGTATGCATGAGACATACACTTGATGTGACAAGGGTATGATGTCCTACGCGAATTAAGACAGAGAATGGTGTGTGGTCAGCTGTTCACTCTGTTTAAGCACAGTCTGAAAATTAATGCAAAAGACGGCTTCTGCTTTGAGAAATAACATCTGCCATGTATTTCATATACTATGTCTGCGAAGGCCTTATGAAATAATTTGTAATGTGTTTAAGAATAAATGAGGTTTTACCTCTATGATATTTTGAAATGCGTGTTACCTAATATTACATGAAATCTTCACTTCTTATACACCTCACGTTTGTTTAAAGAGCAATTATAGATGAAGACATGCATTTCTATTTGTCAAATAAATTTTCTCTGAAGACCATTTAATGTATGATACTGAGATTGATATTCCATTTCCCTGAAAACATTGATGAATGAAATATTTCGGCAGCGTTTAGTATAATACTCTTTTGCCTTATAAAAAGCTTAATCCTTATATAAAGAAAAATTCTTTCAACATTTATAAATATGTAAAGTTTATCCGGAATAGCATTAGTTTTATTTGTGTTTTTCTAGATTCGCTTGAGCAATGCAATAGGGAAATGCATTCAGCTCCTAATTATTAGTTCAAATTTATATTAAATTTTCTTTGCCCGTAATGCAAGTATCTCGAATTTTTCCTATTGTTGAAAATTTTAGTCTCAATTTATTATTATTTATAAGAACCGATTTCATTACTTTTTAATCCTGCTAAATTGAACTGAGATAAACAAGCTAGTTAATGCTTAAGAAGAATGCAAATATACAGCTTAAATATACTAAAATTAAACAGAACTCAGTTATCATCGGTTTACGCAATAAAGGATTTCGAAGCAATGTAGCTGTTGACAATAAATGGAAATTTCTACGCAAATATAATCCTCAGTAACATGAGAAAAATATTTTATAACTCCTGTGAATCAAATAATGCATAGTCGTGAGAAAATAGCTATAGAGTTTGAGAACAGATAATAGAGTTTTACCAGTTTTCAATTTATGTAGGAATTTATGTTATTTGTACTTTACACAAATTATTATTTATAAGTCTGTGTTTTTTTATTCTACATCTGGCCAAAGATTTTGCAAGAAGCCACATTAAATTTTAACCACTAAATAAAAATAATTTTATGCTCTGAAATATTTTCAAAAAGCGTATGTTCATAAAACATCACTTTGTTCAGAAATTACTAAATCATGATGATTAGTCTAATCATAAGAAAGTTGCTACTAGCCTGAATCTAGGGTTATTTAATGCGGAGGGGAATTTTGATTTTTCCTGATTTCAATTCTTACCACTTTTAGGAGAAAAAGACTTCATTTTCTTTGTTTCTTTTTATAGAATTAGAAAAAATTCACAATCGAAATATCTGATCTGTTAAACGCAAGAATTTTTTTTAATAAATTTTGAATGTCAAAGGAAGGTAATCTCGTGGATTATTTTATGTAACAATTGAGTATTCATATCTTAAATTTTATAAATTCTTCATCAAAAGTAAATATTCAACAGTAAGAATTTACTCCACATAGATTGGGACCAAAATGAGTCACAAATTCAAAGCATGTCAATAAACGAAATGCATTACTTAGAATAGTAATTTAGTTGGAACACCTTAGATCACGATTTCATTAACTAGAAACCTTTCAAAATCCTGAAAAGGCGTGAATGTTTATAATTGCGCGGTATGGCGGTACTTGAAATAATAGCGAGCCAAACATACTCTCGAGTAGCTTCCGTCACCTGAGGTGTTCTCCGTTAGAACTGGTGGAGGAGGGAGCTGCACTGTTAATGCTGTGGGACTACAGTTGTGTGACTAATAATGAAATTCGTGTGTTCCGCCCAATTCTATTTGAACCAGTCTTGATTCATCTGTCTAAACTTTGTGGACTAGAGAAATTCTTTCTGGGCAGTAATACATCCTCCTGAAAATTCCCATTTCTTCGTTATTTGCACTTAATGATGATATTTCTCTTCTTTTTATTATTCAATATGTCCCGGAATTTAGGATTCACGGAATTCAGGATTTCACGGAATTCCAGTTAGCCTGTAGAGACATTAGGTTATTTTGGAAAGAGAAGACATGAAACATGGCCAATGCGCTCGCCGGGACTCGAACCACGGGCCTCTTAAAATACGTGCTGAGTGTGCTGGCCATTAAACCACGGAGGCATGCTAAGAAGACTTGAGAAATACCTTATATACTCCCCGCTTTTAAATGGCGACTGGAGATTATGGGACACAATCGCCAAGTTCTGGTGGTGGAGAATCATCATTCGTCACTTTGTTTTAGGTCGGAGCTACTGTAGAAACATTATGGAATTTTTCGAAACAAGAAAATTGAAGAAATGAGAAATGCCTTCCCCGGGATTCGAACTATCGACCTCTCGAAATACGCGCCGAGTGTGCCAGCCATTACACCACGAAGGCATGTTAAGATGGCGTAAAAAATACCTTATGAGCCTTAAACTGCCGCAGACATTAATTAGTTTGAACACATATACATACTGGAGCAACAGATCCGATCGGCCTAAATTTATCTTCATTCTTCAAACCATACGCTTCCATCATGCTAATATTAGATAGTGCAGAGCACCAGTAGGAATATAAATACTTCCGAATTTCTCTAAGTAAGAGCTTTTGTAGAGACACATGAAATATAATCAAATATTTAAGCTATGTATTTAATATTGTTGCTGTTTGATATAGGCAATAAGTACCTTGCATCTTGTAAAAAGAAAAATCATGTTTTTTCTCATTCACCAGTTCTGATGAGGCAAAATCATTTTTATTGTTCTATGTGATTGTTTAGTAACTCAAAATTTATTTCCTTGATGTAACAAATATAAATTATGTTTTTGTACAATCGTATTAGAATACAAAATAATTTTACTAAAATCACGAGTTTTTATAGTAATACTTTCATTTGAAATTTGATGTTAACAGGACTGCAGACGGTAAGAATAATTCTTTTCAAATATTACCAATGCATATCTCTCAATGATTATTTACTGTCTCTTTCTAAATCTAATTCATCTTTGAATATTTTATTACGAAAATGCTTATTTCGTATGATATATTCTGAAATATATGCGAATTAGAAATATAAATTATTTCATATCTTCTCACTTTTATTATTCAATATGCGGATTCGTAATAAAAAGATGAAAACTATGCTGCATTGTCATCACAAATCCTATTCAGATTTGTCGAATGCAAATCGAAATAAGGGTGAAACTAAATCAAAATTGCTGAAATATTAAATTTCATATTTTAATAAATGATATTAATACAGTAATATGAATCTTTTATACTTTTATTTGCTGTTTCACTTTCAGATGCATAGCAGTGTTACGGTTGTGAATAGTTATTACAGCGTGACTGCTATTTTGAAGCAAATTTTTAATTCAAATACGTCATTTTTGTTTTTCCTTTTCCTTTAGTCGAATGATTTATTTTGCAGTAAAAATTACCTCAAAAACCGAAATGAGATCGTTTTAATGAACTATGAATTTCACAGGTGTAAATTACGCATTCTTCTCTTACTTTTTATCATAATTCACTTCTGCGTTTTATCACAATTTCATCTTTGTAACATTTGTAAACTCAGATCCTTTACTTGGCAAGAAGCGATGGAAAAATATCGTGCATTCAGAAGGGTTTCTTGCTGAAGAAATTCAGTTTTCAAATAAAATTCTGTTTTCACTTCAAAATTTATGATTTTTTAACATGTATTCTAAAATAATAATAATTTCAAAATTACATGTAAAAGATTTGACAGATATTTTTAACCTTTGTAAAACCATAATAAGCAATTAAGCAATAAACAAGGACTGAGTTTCATGTACCTTCAGTTCGTTTCAGGATTACTTCCGGACTATGAAGGCGACATCATCTGTATAAGCTTGGAAGGTCTCCCGCCTTCTTAGCATGCCTTCGTGGTATAGTGGTCAGCACGCTGGGAGCGTATTCCAGAGGTCCGTGGTTCGAGTCTCTGCGAGAGTGTGCTGGTTCCACCCTTTTATTTCACAGTTCAATGTGAGGAATCTTGTACACTGATAAGCAAATAATCGCTTGAGTGTGTGACCAGGAACGTAAGACCCAAGAAGGGTTAATTACCCTTTATTTCTCAAAATAAGCATAAAAACAGTCGCCTCCTATCTCAGAGCGTAGAGCAAAGCCTCCACCTGGGCTTGAACTCAAATTAATAAGAATTAAAACTTAACTAAGGCTTAACTAAAAGATATAGCCGAAGCTATCAGGATTCTTAGTTGGCCCCTAAATCTCATTTAAGTAGGCGAAGCTGTCAAGGACCTGAAGAACGGCCGAGCGTAATAATAGCTTAGAGAGAGACGTAGCCAAAAGCAAACGCGCGCTAGTCAGAAACTCTGGCACTCTAGCGAAGTCAGTGAAGCATCGACTTAAATATTACTCTTACTCATTTGCATTAAATGCGTTAGTGAAAATGCATTCTGGTAGGAAATTGAAACCTGAAGCTAGAAGAGACAGGAAAGGTGCATAAAATAACTGTTATAAAATTAGGATAAACCTTAACAAGGACATTGCTCATTTTTCACATCTTCTGCTTAAAATAACCCAGTGTCTGTACAAGCTATTACTTGTGTGTGCTCAGACCAAGTGGTAGTTACTATGCTACTAAAGGTCAGATTCCATAACATTAGACAGAGGCATGATCCTTGTGGGCATCCTCGGGTTTGTTTGCGTTGTATTATGCCACTGTTATGAACAGTGATCTGCGTACGATTGGAAATAGGCTACCAGAGTGCTTTTGCTGCATCGTCTAGCCCTTTCATGTACGTAACGCCCACAACTGGTTCTTGATTTGTATGAAATAAGAGCAGTCGAATATGGGTCTGCATTTGTCCCATTTTTTAAAGTAAAAAGATAAGATATTTTGTTTTAAGGTGCAGAATAAGAGTGAATCCAGGATAATTACTAATCAATATAACCTGCAAAATTACTGATGTGAATCGATAAGAGATTTCATGTAATAAATTGCCATGATAATACTTTCCATGAAGCTTAATTATTCAGATAATATAGTTAGCTGCAAATGATTCTTTATATATTTTTTTTAATTCTAAACTTGATTAGACTTCAAACTGAGTGACTTATGATCTACGTCTTCTAGAATACACGTGAGTTTACACATTATCATACGTTAGTGGACAAATTTCTAAGGTTTGTGCTCATCCCTAGAAAATATTTTTTTCTTTTAAAATATATGTTTAATATGTATGTATATTTCTATTTTTCGGTGATTTTGTCGATATGAAGCTTATAGTATTCCAAATCGCTTTTGACCATAGTAAAATCAGTTCAAAATATCCAGTACTGTTCATTTAGTTTCTTGAAACCTTCATATATTCATTGATGTCGTCAAATGAATTAAATAAAAATATACATAATGCCATCAATAATTCTCTCAATAGTATATTTTACTAAGCTTCAAAGAATTCCAGCAACTTTATTTGTTTCATTTCTTGAAATTTAAATCAACACTTGTTGCTTCCTTTGTTTAATGTAGGCTGTTCTAAGCGAAAATGTTTGCTCAACTAACAACCCCCTCCCATACATGAATAAATAGATAAATAAAATAAAGTAATCAGCATATTTTATCTTTCTAATAAAAATACTTACCAATCCGCTAAAATTTTCTGTCTCCTTATTTTGCATTAAATTAAATTTATTTTATTTAATATGTCTTGTTATTTATGACGTGTAACAGGTATCAAAATATGAATACTCATGTTTTCATTTTACTTACAGTTATTTGGGGTTTGGAATAGTCATGTATAAATTTCTATTGATTAAAATACAAAACAACGCTCGTAATTCTTAACGGAAAACTCATGTGCAAGTACACTTTTTAAAATGAATAACGAGACCAGGATAAAATTAAATGATAAAATATGTGTTAAAGTAATACAGAAGTATTGAATTCTACTGAATTATATAAGTGAACTTTATAAAAACATCATTTCTAGCAAAAACTGTGATTATTTTGGATTTAAATTTGTTAATCGGCAATGCAGTCTAAGTACTTACTGTCTAAAGTCAACGAAACTAATGAAACTGCATGTTCAAGATTCTGCTATCATAGTCTGCAGATCATTAATGAATTGAAATAATATATATACATTACTTAAAACAACAGCCTCGATTTTCTTACTTATTTTTGGATGATATAATCTAAGGGTTTACAAACATATTTCTGAAATGTTGTCGATATTCATATATTCAAGCTCATATACTTCCTTGCAATAAGAAAAAAGTTTTGTCACATGAAATAATTATTCTGTTACACCGCGAAGAAATTTCGGAAGCTTCTTTATAACGCCTTAAAAGGCGTCTTTAAAACTGATTTTGTTTATGATTCAGATAGCGGCCACTGTTTGATTTACTAAGTACTAAACTAACTAATATACCGAAGCAAATCATTATACCTCTTACATGAAAAATCTCTTCCATTAAGTATTTTATAAATTTGTCAATTACCTGCGCAGTCAAAGGTCAAGTCTAATTTCTTGGATCATGACGTTTTTGTGAGTCTTTTAATGGGTAATGATTAAAAAAACGTATTTGTAAAACAATGAGATTTCCGTTTATGAGTTACTTAAAGAATTAAGGGGGTAAAAGTTCAAAGAGGAAAATATATTTAAGGTATCCGACTGCTTTCGGTACTCTAATTTTGAAAAATTGTATAAATAAATTCATTTTTGGTGTTAGATAGCAGAATGCTACCTAAAATGAAAGAAACAGGTTATAAACATATTATTAAAATATAATTTTTACTTTTTCTCACATTTTGGATAAAAAATGTATTCAAATTTCAGTGTCACGAGATTAGTTCCCTCAAAATTATGTATCAATATTTTACTTTTATTTTTTTCATTTATATTTGTTAAAGCATAAGGAATGAAATGGACTAACATCTAAATCATAAAGCAAAATGGCTATTAAATATACCTGTTTGAGTACATACACTAGCTATTTTTCGAGAAATTTTTCTCTCTTCATTTACAAAATTGTCTGCAAAAATCTTAAATATGTATATAAACCTCAACTTTCTGTCCATTTAATTCCCAGTATTCTATGCAATATTTGTGGGAAGTATCATAAAATTGCTATAGTAATATTTTAAGTTACAGTGTTTTTCGCATTAGAAATGTTGACAAAAGTAAGTTTTTCAAAAAATAAATTTAGAGTTTTATCTTTAGAAAATATATTAGAAATCGATATATTACATTGCTAAAACTGCCCTGTTTTGTATGTTACACCTTCTGTTAACTCTATTTTAGAAAATCTTTTCTTTAATGAAACTTTTAATTTTTTTCTTCTGACTTTTGCGTAATGTAAAGAATGTCGTTTTGAATCGACAATCCGAGTTTTATCAATACAGTTATAGAACGAAAGGTTCCACGCCGACCCATTACGACGTTTACTATAATAAAGTGAAAATATTTTTATCACAATATTAAAATAACAAAGCAAAATGAGATAAAAAATAATACTGAATAACAGCAAGTACGTTAAATCAGAGAGTAATCAAATCAGTAAATAAATAAAAAATATAATATTTTAAAATCATCTTTTGAACATCGCCAACCGTATTCAAATGAAATATTCTCATTTAGAGCAGTCTGTGTCCCTTAAATATCAACTTCCGGCCTTTTAAACAGCAACTTCCGGTTCATGGCGTAGAACAAAAACAGCTATATCTCTACTTCTAATCATCGGAGAGACAAAACAAAAGTAGGTTTTTGAACCTAAAAATATAAGCTTTAAATTAAATAATTTTTTTTGAAAAATTTCTTCAAAATTGAAGATCAGAACATAGTCGGATATCTTAAACTCTTCAAATTCCTGTTATTACTGCCTGACTGTCGAATTCGAGTACAGCTGTACCTGATATATCTGAAATAAAACTACAGTGAGGGCTCAGATCAACAATACTTATTCTACAACCTCGCTAAGCAAAAAGAAAAAGGTTATATAGTAAAAAAGCCATATAATATTAACAGTCATATATTTAACATTTTATCTTTGGCAGATTAACTTTCAAAACAATGCTTTTTTTCCGTTGCCTTTTGAAAAAAGTGATGGTTGTGACGATTTGTCAGTGAAGGCAAACCATTTTATTCCCAATATTATACTACAGATTAAATGATTTTATTTTACAGACGCTATTGTTATGAACAATTTTATTATCCCTCGATTACATTATTCAGCTTTGATGATTAGCGACTTACCTGTCTCTTAAAAATTCTTAATTTTTTCATAATTCTCTTGATTTGTACAGTTAAAGGTAAAAATATCTTAAAATTAACCGCAATTTTTAACTAAATGTAAAATATTTCAAGTGAATTATAAATTATTTGTCCAGAAGGTCTATTAGTCTCGAAAGGGCATTCTATGTGTTGCCATCGAATATTATCACCCAATATTATATTTCAATAAATTAAATAATGAAGAATCTCCATCAATGTATATATGTTTCTCGCGCTGTGAGAAAACGATGGTATCATCAAATTCTGAATAACTTAGTCCTCCACCCGAATATGGGTTCCTGGAAGCTCGAATCTTGAATTTCGAATTTGTCTAATTATCCATTACATATTTTGCAAACCTTTAACAAATTTTTAATTAAAAATCTCAACGATTTCAAAGAGAACAGTGGCAACACTTTACCAAATAGAATATTTTTATCTCCAGCGGGCGAGACTTTCTATCGGAAATCCTAAAGATATGCTGTTTTTAAGTATTTTTAGCCCATATGCTCTCAAAATGTAGATGCGATTTTAAATGAAAATACTCCTCTTTTAGACGTAATGTCAACTCTGAAAACTTTCAGACTTTTTTCTAGCTATATTTATTGTGAAGTAGCGTCAGCTACCTAATATCGTTGCCAAATCCCAGGAGATTCACTTTCAATGTCTATTTAATATCTGCAAGCCTTTCATATGTAACATAATGTTTTGATTTATATATGCATACATTTTTTGACTAATCGTAGCAAATTGACCATGGGATATGTTTTGCTGCTCACTTTTTTCATGACAAATTATTTCATCAAAATCATGTTTTGTTCTTAAATGACTTACCCCACTTACCCTTGTACAGGACAGCATGAAGTGTGATCCTTTCGTAATTTATGTAAATGCCATTCTCTTCTGTGTTGTTCTAATAACCTTTTCACTTCCATCTGGTTTTCCATTAAATTGACAGTTCCTTTCTAATTCCGAGCCACCCCCATCGTCCATCGTGAATGGCTGAAATGTGTTCGAATTAATCATTTGAAGCTGTAGTAACGTTATGTCACCAACATTTTGCGCCATATATGTGCTCCCATAATGTTCTTCAGATAAATAGTCATTTGTTTGTTTCTGTTAACACGACATTTGAAAAATATGGATTCTGCAATTGGTAATGTGCTGAAGAAAAAGTACAGTTTATTCCGAAATGAAATATATTTAATTCTAACTGTATTTACTAGTTCAAAAATATATTTCTTGGTAATTTTCAATTAAGCGTGTATAATGTAAATGCTATTTTCTTGACTTATCATGGCTTTATTTACGATATCACATTTGCTTGTGTATTAATTTGTAGCACAGGAATAGTACATTACGTAAATATTCTTTTAATTTCGGACCCTAAAAGATTAAAATCCATAGATCTTAAATTCATTAATAATTAACTTTGATGGAGACTGTAGAATCAGGAAAAAACTTCAGAAAAATCTTCTGTACAACACATTTGTCGAAACATTATGTCGCGTGCATAAAACTTATAATGTTTTAATTTGGCTGTTTGAAAGATATAGTATACCCTCTATAGAAATAATGTATAAAGCGGGTATCTTCCGAATCAGCGAAGTACGTTTTGTGGTCTAAATAAAGTTAAAGGATCCAGCAATCTTTTAGTATAATGACGAATTTAATGAAAGTGTAGTCGAGCAACGAAGCTTAGATTTTTTTTTTATTTGAAACAGGTATATTTCACATCGCAACAGTGTTATTTGTCATATTTTTTGTCCTGCTATCCCATTCTTTTCTCTTATAAACATAAATCTATAGGAACAATGCTTCCAAACAGTTCAAAATATTCATAAGGATGGTAAAGTCCATGCCAGAATGATGCCAGAAACCGCAGGATATATAAAACAAGTGCATGTCTTCGAATAAATGTTGATTCGAGGATGGCAGATTGATTATTTCTTTTTTCCATTTCAAATAGAATTTTTCGGCGAACTTTTTGAAAGTGCGCCAGATGTCGTTCTGATTAAACATTTTTAAATTAAACAAGAAAAATTAGAAAATATATATACATGTTCAAAATGTCATACGATACCTATAAATAGAATAATATTCCTTTGGAAGGTTAGGGCTTAAATGGCATAACACAAAGAAGAAAGCAATATACTAATTTTCTTAATTTTCTGTGAGAATAAATTTTGAGCGTTCCGCTGCAGCCTTTCCCGATGAAAAAACAAAGCATGCAAAACCATTTCAAACAAATCATAACCATTTAAATAAGCATGAATACACTGTAAATTAAATTATCAAGCAGTATATGTTCAATGTATAAGAAGTAGTGCAATTTAACTTCACCTCTCGTAATCGCAAAGAAAACAAGCGTAGTGGAAATTTCAAAAGGGACTGTATAGCAATGATAATATATTAGACTGAAATATTAGAGTAAAATTTGGCAGGAAATAGTTGAAATTCAGGCAAGTCATTATAGTCTGCAGTCTTTATATGTACCTATATTAACAAAAGTTGCCGAGGTGAGTTGTCTGTTGTGATTAGTATTAAAAGGCCTCGGCTGCTATCGTATGCGGAAATTTTATTTTCTCTTTTACTCACATCCAATTTTCAATCAAAGAGTTGCTTCTGTAGTACTCGCAACATTCTGTAAAATCTGATCTAAATCTTTTAGCTCTTAATATTCTTTTTAAAAAAAACTATGTTTCCTTTTTACTTTCTTTCTTAAAACACAGAAATCGACGCTATCATTAATGTACACTGCGCATAAAAAAAGACAGTTCTGTATCTCCTGTTCCACTGGGCCAATTGATGAAATTCAACTTGCGTTTTCATGTCTCGAAATCCTGACTTAGGATATATATTAGATTTATATATAGCATCATTCTGGCATAAGTATTTTGCCACAAAATCGGACTTTTTATGAAATGACATGCCAATTGTTTTCCCATACTTCGATTCTAAGACCCAAATTTTGCCAAACTGCCGAGTTTCGTAAAACTCGCACGAGTAGTTTTTAAAAACATTAGCTCTAAATATTTTAGCTCATCAATGTTAACTGAATCTAATATATATTTTTCAGTCTCTGTTTTTTTTATTAAACTTATTTGATTTCTTCTTCCAAAATTCGAAATTTAGGCTTAATATAATTCGTACATTTTTTATGATTTGTTTTTTAAATTTGTATTTTTAAATATTTTTTTCTAAATTTTTCGAAAACATTTATGTATTATTATAACCTATAAAATTTTTAACATCAGCTTAAAGTAGACATATTTCTAGGCACACCTGTAAAAAATTAGACTTTTCTTATTCAAAATTTTTCAATACATACATGAATTTACGTATTGGAGCATTTTGAAATTTAACCTCTTGTTTTTGATCAGTAATAACGCCAAATTTGGCTTACGCACTTTGTTAATATCATTTGAAAGTATGAACCATTGCTTTTTTTCCTATCGTCCTAAACGGAGAAAAAAAGGAAAATAGGTTGCTATAAATTAAGAAATCGCCAAGTATATTACTCTTGGCGAAAACTGAAAAAATATGACAAGATAAATTTTTGAATTTCTCCGTACATTTCTCAACAAATTTTACAATATTTAATATTTAGGCGTAATTTGAGTGGTAGAATTGAAATATGGCAAAAAATCTGTAGTAAAAGCGAAATGGGATATAGCGAAATTCATAAAGAAAGAAGGAAATTCTTACGTATATAAAATTTACTACGCCGCCTCGTGCAAAATACTACATTCTGTGTCTAGTAACGACATTATTATCTCCCTTTGGAGAAGTAGTTAAAGGTACTTTTACAAATTGTATCATGACCTTCGAATATAAAGTATGTGGAAGGGATTCACCACCCAATTAGTTGCATTGTTGTAGACTAGACCAAATATCTGAAAGTTCTTCGAAGTCTGGAATGTTAATGGTGAAATTCGCTACTATCCAGCAAAGCATGACCCACGTTCTGGTGTAGAAATGCAGAGTATGTACTCTTGAATTCGTCAGAAACTTTACTTTCGAAATTGTTATACTTACTATCTAACTCACTGAAACCTTTGAGACGGGAAACAAAATGCTTTATAAATGCAACAATGGGAACATTATTAAGCACAAATAAATATTTTAAATAATGAAGCATGATTGCAATTCATTTTGAGCCGAATTTGCTATTTCCAGACTAGAAATGTATTCCAAATAATAATAAATACTTATAATGAAATTGACAATATCCCGAACTTAAAACTGTTAATATATGATGAAGATTAATTTGGATAAACAAACAAATAAAACTGATTCTGCATAATTTTGTTCACTAGAGCGTGAGGTAACATTTAGTTAGCGGATATTATAAACAACCGCATTTATGCAGGAATAAATAACCAGAATGAAGAGCCAAAATAAACTGGATTAGGGTGTTTTACATTTTAAAAAAGTACCGATTGTTAACTATGCGTACATATTTAAAAATCACTAATTAATTTAGTTATAAAACTTAAAGCATTCTTTTAATAAAGTTCCAATGAAATTTTACTTAAGCTTCAAATAAAAAAAAATCTCCTATTACTGGGCAAGTCATAAACAGTTTATTTGAAAGGAAAATGCGACTTACTTGGTAAACAGGAATATAGCTTCATTAATTAATTCATTTATTATTATGGGCTATTTAATGGTTAGAAAGCCTTCATTCTTTTAGAGTGTTCTAGAGTAATTTTTTTCAAGTTCCAATTAATTAATAAGACATAAATTATTTATCTGAAATGTACATGCGATTCATCATAGAAACCAAATTGTATTTCTTAATATTTAATTTTCCTGTCTATGAAATTAGTTTTATGTTTGTACTAGGAAACATCATACTGGCTTTATGTTGAAAAGCAATATATGAATTAGTATTTACTTGAAAGATAAAAGCAACTTATCTTATAATCTAAAATGTATTTCTTACAATTTAACTTTTCCTGTTTAAACAATAGATAATTAGATTTTACCGGATGCATATCTTTAAAAAAATGCTACACGATATTTGTATTAATAAAGAGATATATTTTTAAGATTCGCTAGGAAATACATTTTATAAGTTAGAAGACCTATAGATTCTCCTTTTAATGAAAAGAAAATTTGAATTTTGCAGAATTCTAAGTTATGAAAAATCATTTAACCACTTCATCATTTCTCCCGTGAAATACGACTATTTGAAAATTGTCGTCAGGCGTTAGCAACGTCCCACCCTCGTCGTGGTTAAGTGTGGCTGGATCGTAACTCCCAAGAGATACTATAAAAGAGAAAAAGAAACGTAGAAAGAGAGTTGATGGCTTAATTTATCACTACTTTTTTCCACCGGAGCTGTATCAAGATCGCACAAAGGTAAACTCACTTAGAAAGACGAGAAATAAGAATGTACTTCCGTGCACCTTCAGCTGGTATTGCAATGGAACTACTTCTCAGTTAAAAGCCTGCTTTTAAGGGAACGACATTATTAATTTTCATATAAGACAAAAGAGAAAGCAAAAGAAATTTTCCTCCCGTGTAGGAAGGCGATTTCCTAAATAGGGTTTTGAGAGCTGGTGGAAGAGAAGAAAAATATTTTTAAGGATAGCTTCAGATGCAAAAGCTTTATCTTTCAACAAAAAAAAAATATTTTAATTTCACTGGACGGTGAAGTGGTCAAAACTGAAGACGGACACTTGCCACCTGTGTTACTTAAAAAATTAAGTTCTCTGTGCATAGATTATGAATCTAATAAAATTTCAAAATTCCTAGAAAAATATTCAGACTTTTGATAACAATTGTTTAAGATAAAATTAGTACAACTTGAAGGTAAAACAAAAATGTAACGTGAAGGCAAAGTTCGCCAGTGGTCGAGAAGGCTTCTCTATTTTGTTCTACTGTATTATATTCATACTGTGTCCTGAATTCTGCTTTATTCTATTCTTATTCTACTCTGTTTCACTCTATTCTATATTATTTTATTCCACATCATTACATTCTAAAAGACCGCTAAATTCTGATATTTCAACAGAGTTCAAACTCTGAGGCTTTCCCATAGGTAACGTTAATATGCGCAAAATTCCCTTAGAAGGATCTCCTCTTAAGCTGGTAGTTCTAATATGTAATGTCATAATGTAATAAATACAATTCTCATAGGAGCAAATAGAAAAAAATGCTACTCGAAGCACAGTTTTCAGTGTTTAAAAACATCTGTGGTATATAAATAATCTGTGGTTCGATAAAATTTTAAACTATATAAGAACCAGCCGAAGTCATTTCTTCCTGTTACAACAAGGAAAATACATGCAAAGCAACCAAGGTTTCTAAAAATTTGACTTTGTATATTTAATGAAAAAGATATTTTTTACTAAAACAAGTAAAGAACTTCTCTCCAATTTTTGCATAAAATTTATTCACTTTCGCATCAAAATTAATCACTCAAATGAAGTCCGTTACAATAGAGTCTGAGAAACCAGAATTGTATTTTCTAAAGTTTTAATAAAATCTCATACTTCGATATTATTTTAGAACTCCAATTTTTTAAAGTACCATTTACTTATAAATAAATTTTTGCTAAAAATAACGATTCCAAAGCAAAGAAGTGTATTCGATGCTAAAGAGAATAAATTTCCGTACATTACAATACAGTCACAATATACTTAAAATTCGTTTGCTATTGCTAAATGCATCTAGAACTTTTAGTAATAAAACATAGTGAATTTTAATATATATACTAGCGGAAGTACTCGACGTCAGTTAAGTTAGATTGAGAGTAAGAGTAATGTATTTAACATAAGAGAGAACGAAATCTCTGTAATCATTTCTAATAACAATGCAACAAATACGATTCATAGTCATGAATTTTTCAGTCTGATGCGATATGGAACCCACATAAAAAATTTCGATAGAAAAATAAACTAATTCTCTCTCATTATATCAACAACAATGACACGCAGTTTTTAACGGTTTTCGCCTTTCCAGTCAAATCTTCGTAAAAACTCAAGTTTCATCCAATATTTCACCTTATATTCAATTTTAGTCGATTAAATGTAGCAAAAAATTTATCATAAATTAATAACGCGAACAAACAAACAAACACACAGGCATTCTTTATATATATATATATATAGATTTCGTAAAACTTACAAGTTTTTGGTTAACACACTCTACGGTTTGAAAGCGAGTAGCAGCAACACTTTTAGAAATACAGCATTTTTGTCTCGAACGCACGACACTGTTGCCAGTCAAAAAAATGACTGCAAAATTTAGTGTATTTAGAATTTTTAATTAATATCGCCTCTGATTAAAGTTGTATGAAGATGGGAACAATTGAAATTTCTCCCTACCAATTTTTGGAATCGCGAATAATGTATTTAATGTTTGGCAATGCTATTTTTATTTCCTAGTAAAACTTAGAAATTTTTTATTAACAAACTTTACACTTTGAAAGCGAGCAGTGGCAACACTTCTCGAAATAAAGCAGATATTTATGTCCAGCGTGCGAGACTGTTGCCACTCGGAATAATGATAGCGAAAGTTATCGTTTTTCCGAGTTTTTAATTAAAAAAGAATGGTAGAACACTTAGTGACGATAGCTATAAGTATAATTATATAATTAAGTATAATTAAGTCCAACTACATATTCCCACTAGCCCACATTTCTTATACTTTGGAAAGCACACGAAAATAATGAGAAAAAAAATCTTAGAAGCTGCAGCATCGCATGTTGTTTCCTTATTTTTTTATTATTATTTTGAAAGGTTGAATATTATTACTAAAACGAAATATGCTTCACTACTGCATATGTAACATTAAACCGACTCTTCAGTACTATATTTGCGATCAAGGTAACTCTATCTTGCTTTAGAGAAAGCAGAATTAATGTTAAAAAATGTTAAAAATAAAAAATAAATAAATAAGAGGTCTCTGTCTGTGTCCATAAACAGATAAAAAGGTGTCCGCAGAAAACATCGTGGCAAAAACATCGCAGACGCGGAGAAAACAATGCAAGAAGAAAATGCCGTGGTACAAAATATCGTGGGAGAAAATCAAGCAAAGAGAAAACAGCATGGTACAAAATATCGTGGTGGAAAATAAAGCGATTAAAAAATATCGCAGTTTAAAAACATCTTTGTTGAAAATATCGTGATAAATATCATTATACGATAAATCGCACAGATGAATTTTCAGGTTTTAAAAGCTGTGAATGCATATTCGTATAATGATTTCGGAGCGCTAGAAGGAAATAGGGATATTTTTACGTCTATATTTCATATTTTTGAAGGAACTAATAATTTTTTATTTAAAAAGTAAGAAGAAATATATTTATTCTTAGGGTGTCTTTAGCATCTTCATAGATAGCATGCAGTCAATTATTTGGATGTCGTTACATAATATGTCAGTATGGGATTTGATTTATTGGATTATGCCAAAGTACACTAGGGCTATCTGCTTAAGAGGAGGGATGCCTTGTAGAGTAATGCTTTTTAGTGTACTTTCTCAGGAACTAGCACATATTTACGTTATACATTAGGGAAATCACCAAAATCTCATGCACCTGATAGCTCGTCCACCTGATTGAAATACCGGTGTTCAGCGACTTTATCGCTCAGGCACTAGTATCCAGTTCAAATTTAAAATTATACTCAGAAAGTTTAAATGCAGGCCCCCCTTTTTTTTACTCCGCAGACTTTTTAAAATTATCAGCAAAATTTTATAAAGGAAGATTAATTGATTAATGACCTTTGTTAATTAACTACGTAAATTTAAAATTCTATTAAGTGCAATAAGTAGCATTAATTTTCTACTCATTTTCAATTTTTAGTACTTAAATTTCCTTCTTACGTTTTCAACAAAAATCTATTAGTTCATTCCAAAATATGAAATATAGAAGTAAAATTATCCCTCTTACCTTCTTGTGCTTTCAAATCATTATGCGAATATGCATTTACAGCTCTTAAAACCTGAAAAAACACATATGTGCGATGCTATCGTCATGCGATGTTTTGTAGGTGCTTTATTTTTTACCACGATATTTTCGAGGACGATGTTTTTAAACATCGAAGTTTTTGAATCGATTTATTTTTGACCGCGATATCTTGCACCGCGATGTTTTAGAACTGCGATATTTTCTCTTTGTTTTTTTTTCTCCCACGATGTTTTGTACCACGACGTTTTCGCCTCGCCTTGCATTGTTTTGTCCGCGATGTTTTCGTCGTATTCTTTAACTGTTTAGTAAGCTTGTTAAATCACTGTTAATTGCGCTTTTCGTAATCTGGAAGAGTGAGGACATATTGCTTAAAGAAAACGATAGCCTTTATAAAGAGTATTTTTATGTACATATATCTCGTGGATTAAATACTGCAGCGAAGAGTACTATACAGCAACAAGTAGAACATAATAGCTTATTGCAAATTTAATTCTGGAAGGTTATAAGGTATTTCTTCCGCCTTCTTAACATGCCTTCGTGATGTAGTGATCAGCATACTCAGCGCGTATTCAAAAGAGGTCCGTGGTTCGAGTTCCGGAGAGGCCATTGCTCATTTCACATCTCTCCTGTGTCGAAATTATCTAATGTCTCTACACTGGCCCCCGAACTAAAAGGTGGTGATTAATGATTCTTCACCACCAGGATTTAACGACTGGGTCTCCTAAATCCCAGTCGTCCATTAAAAGGGGATGAGTATAAGGTATTTCTCCCGCCTTCTTAGCATGCATTCGTCGTGCAGTGGTCAACACGCTCGGCGCGTATTCAAGAGGTCCGCGTTTTGAGTCCCGGCAAGGGCATTGCTCCTTTTCATCTCTCATGCTCCCAAAAAATACCTAATGTCTCTACAAGGTAAAGGGATTGCCGAGGTTAAACTTATATAAAATGATCAGGATAACAATTTCTTGGCATTGAATAGCATGAAAAGAAACGTTTCTGTTCACACTTTCTTATGATTGAGAGGTACCGTATGTCTCGTGGTTCTAATAAAAATAATCGTATAAAAGTTGCTAACTTCTTTCATTCAATTTTTATGTTAGAACCATGTTTCTAATGCCGACATTTCGAAAGATGTTTCATTGAGATATATTTCAGATGCCTCGCATGTATTATAAGGTATTTCTCCCGCCTTCTTAGAATGCCTTCGTGGTGTAGTAGTCAACACGCTGTGCGCGTATTCGAAAGGTATGCTGTTCGAGTTCCGGCGAGGGCATTGCTCATTTTTCACGTCTTCCAGCTTCAAAAATACCTAATGTCTATACAGTATTTACGATATGATAACGAATATTAGTTTACAGAAATTTTTAATGAATTAAAAATTCTTCTCCTATAATACGTAGTGAATGAAATAAAGAAAAATCCTCCATGTATAAGAACTTGGAAAGGAAACTACGCTATTCAAAAGAATTTGGGGTTATTATGATTTGGGTTATTAAACTGCGAATAAGGAAAACTTTGGTAGCTCATATATGATCCATAAATACTGTCAGCTATGAGGAAAGAAAATTGTGCACTGAATAAGACATAATTATATTTTACTCCTTCTCTCTCTTTTTTCTCCTTTTCCCTTTTTTATTAGAAAGTAAAAGGAACGTATTTTGTACATGTCATAAAAAGAACAAAAAATGTGATTTATCGGATAACAAAAGAGTTTTAACAAGGATTTGGTTAGCCTTTGACCGAATGTAATATTGCATTCTCTGAGTAATAGAATCAATTAGGTTATGAAGGAGGAGGCTATAGGCTATTACTACCCCACGTCTGTAGAAGAACGGAACTGTCTCTGATAAGCGATCAAGAAACCTTTACTATACAACTCACAAAACATATTTCCTTGACTTCATGTCCCAGAAACATCTCACTCTGATCATGTGAATGATTACTTTGTCAAAAGGAAGTCTTCCACTAGCCGAACATGATGAGATCTCGCGTCCGTGGACTGGAATTCAACCTCGACTGCTGCAACGTAAGACAGATACCGATCAGACAATAACTTCAATTTGGATATTTTTGTTCACAAATGCAGGATTAATTTCAGTGCCACATTCTCTCCAACTGATAAGTTGTCTATTGACAAGTTCTGTATTAACCTAGGACTCGTTTAAGAACAGAACATTATTATATTTCTTGTGTCACCGTGTGATATACTCTTGCGTCCAACTTCTACGGTCCCCAATAGTGGCCGAGTGGTTAAGACTGGTAATTCGATCCAGGTTCAGAGCAGCTTAAGCGGGCTGGATGCGCAACTAATTTTCCTGAATTTCTCCATGTATAACAAGAATGCGAACCAGTTTCGCTTAGAAAGACCTCCACGAAGGTACCCCTGCTTTTAGGCAGAACCGTACTCAAATAACCTTACCCTCTTCTAAGGGCAACATGGTGACCCTCTGTTAAGAAAACACACATCAGAGGTTTTCGAACATAAAAATCAACACTATGAACACAGTTTTAAACAGATTAAGTTGAAATACTGTGCTAGTACCCATCAGACGGTGCTGTTGCAAAATAGTGGCGCTCATACTGCTGCTTCTTATGGTCTTTACTGTTGAATATCAGTCTTCTTTTGTGTTGTTATACGCCTGTGACTTTCTCTTGGTTTTGCCTAACGCTTTCGGTTTCCAAAAATTTATTTCATGGTCTAAAAATGACAGTTTTGAGACGCCCCAAAGGTTCCTATGCAGTGGATTACGTTAGTCCCTTTTCTAAACGACCGATGTACTTCCATGATACAGATTTAGCTAAGTAGTGTTGTTGTCATATCATACTCTCGCAATGAGGCATTCAATCTATGTCAGTTGTTTATAATCTTCTATATAAAAAAAGTCTTGCAGATCCCTTTTCGCTCCTTATCGAAAACTTGTAAATTTCGAAGTCACAGATTTTTATTATTATTATTTTTTTTTCAAAGTGTAAAAGCGTCATAATTTACTTTTTTAATCATATCCTTTTTTCGTTTTTGTTAAAAAAATTGATCCATTACATAGTTGCTACACACCGAGCTCACAGTATCCTTTAACTGTTTTCAGCAGTGTGGAAGGAAGAAGAAGCAGGAAAGAAGAACTGTGGAATTTGTAAGCATAAGATACTCCATGTAACTTTACAAAATAATCGATAACAATGTTAAAAATTGGTAAAAACAAGAAAGCAAGATTTAGAAAATAAAAAAGTGTGAATACTATAACAAATCTTTACTTTCTGGATGCGTAGGCGTAACGAATGCGTAGGAGTATTCCATGTTAAACAAACTCACTTTCAAGTTAACATTTAAATCCTTTTTTCGATTTTTGATGATTCGAAAATCTACTAGTTTTATCTAAATAAAATTCCAATAGTTGATTTAGTTATCCAAGAAATATTCATTGCATTTATTTATTTTGTATCTAAGACAAAAATAATGTACGTAAGTTCCAAATGCGTCATTTTTAACGATGTCGCCATTTTGAAGAGCAACTGTAAAGTATACTGTCTTAATGAATGCGTAAACAATCCGATTGTAAAAATAACAGAAAGAACGTCGTTTATTCGAAATACACATACCTTATCTTTTCTAGGAAGGAGCAGAAGCATAACGAATCTTCTTTTTCAAGAGAATAGTTGCAATATTTCTGCTTAAACACAATTAATTCTTTCTGCAATGGCACTCTTGCCTGGAAGCAATAATGCCACAGAAGAATATTTGTTATTTTTTGTCCACAGCAGCCTCATGTTTAGAATCTGAAATTTTTTCGATGTTTTCCCGAAGAATTTTAGTTTATTATTTCCGTTATTTTTCTAAAAGTTGTTTGCTTTTAAAATTAAATGCTGTACATGAAGGTATCAGTCATTAATGCTGTTGCGATCCTTCGTACGATAGTTTTCATAGTCGTAAGTAATTTAAGTTCTATTTTAGTTCTCTTTCTGATATTTTATTAACGAATTTCTGTCTTTACGTAATTCCGTTTAAGTAATAGTCAACCATTTATTTTCTTTTAGTACAATCTACAGATTTTTTAATAAGTTTTTATTCAGCTTACCCATAGTGCTTGTTGCTCGCTATCGTCAAAAGAGTATCGTACGTTTAAAAAGTACTCCTTGATAATCTTATAGAGTCCATTTTTTTTAAACAGCATTGTTTATTGATAAAAATATGATGTTTTCAATGTTCGATTTAGATTACCTTTAATTTAATGCTTAAATGCTTTTTTCCACATATCTTCATTTTGTGAGGAATTTATAAATCCCAGAAATTTACATTTTGCACCATTGGATAGAGAGGGTAAATCATCTATTATTAAATGAAATTTGCATGAAATTTTAAGCTTAGTTTCTGATTTTGTTTTGGCAAATTTTTGGAAATCGTTCGATTTTCTCGATCAGTTTAACGTCTAGGATTTTAAAATACCAGCATTTAAAAAAAATTATCCTTTTCGAAGTTTGCTGTGTTGCGATTTATCTTACTCGTTTGAGAGTAGCATCAGAACCAGCCCACGAAATTCATTGTGGCAAGGAGAGCAAGATTGAGCCAGTCGTTGGTTAGAACCTTGAGCACCCAGGTGACAGTACGACTTCGCTCAGTTCTGTCCCTATTTTGACAGATAGCATCTCTGGGGGACGGGTCAGAGGGTCTCCCAGCCCTCTTCCCCTATCACCAACCTCTCGAGAGGACTTTCGGCTCGCTGCATATTTAGAGTACCTCCTTGCCGCACAGACGCTATACATTTACAAACATCCATGTCTTCTCCGGGAATTGAAATCATAACCTTCGGTATCGCAGTAGGCTCCCTTAACCTCTATGCCGTCCGGGCGGCTTTTCGAAGTTATAATATATGTATATAATTTACAGATTATAAAACACACTCTTCGACCTCTTCTAAAACAAGAAAGATAAATAAATTAGGGCGTATATTTTCTTAAAATATGCTACAATGAAACAAAAGGGAGATATATATTATTAAGGATAAAGGTTATAATGTCGTTATACTACTCTATTTTTCTTACAAGCAATCAAATGTCAGACAGTTAAAAATTTAGACTTAAAATCTGAAAAATATTTAAAAATTATCATTCATAAAGATAACGGAGGAATGATAATTATAAATTTCATGATTATAAATATTTTACATTTTTAAGGAATTAATCAAATTAATTAATTCTAACAACCAAAACTGAGATAAAAAATACAAACAATTTTAGTATTTTCGTATAAAATAATTATGCATCACTAAGTTCCTTACATTTAAGGAGTTATTAGGTAAACATTTTACTAAATACTACTAAGCTAATAAATTTGACTTAATTTCTTTTAAAAATATTGTGTTAAATATTATTTGATGCAAGTTAAAAGAGTTCTGGGCAATTTCAGGAGATAATTTCTGTGTTTATTCTTAAAATAAATCTTAAACACAAATCACTTCTGACCGTTATGATAATTCCACAGTTGTGCAAAGAACGTTCGAATCCTGACGGACATTTTCTTTTAGCAAAAAAGTATTATTTATCTCGAAACACGATTTTGCGTTGAATCACTCTGAATGTCCATTTCAATTTCCAAATTGTTGCCACCAATATTACAGCCTTGTATTATATTTGAAGAAACTAAATAATGAAGAATCTGCATAAATGCATGTATGTTTCTCGCATTGTGACCCATCCAACGTAATTCTACTGCGCATATGGCCATCATGAAGCCGAAATTTGAAATTTGGAATTTGTTTTATTACCAATTTCATATTTTGTAAAACTTTAACGAAATTTTGATTAACAAACTCAAGGTTTTCAAAGCGAGCAATGGCAACGTTGTACAGAAAAAAACTATTTTACCTCCAGCGCGTGAGATTGTGTATCGGAAATTCTAAAGATATGCTCAATTTAAAATTATTTTGCGATATTGCCCTTGAAGTGAACTTTATGGTTTAAGTGCGAAGAACATGATATTTAATAAATAAAGATAACACACAAAATGTTAAAAAAACGCCTCTTTGGACATAATTTAAAATCTAAAACCTTTCAGATTTTTTTTTTTTTTCCCCGCTACAGTTTTGCCATTGCTAGCTTTGAAATCGTTGAGTTTTTTAATCAAAAATTCTTTATTGTTTGACAGAATATGAAATTGATAATAAAACAAATTCTAAATTCCAAATTAGGGCTTCCAGATGCCCATATTCGGTGGAGGATTACGTCATTCAAAATTTGATGGCTCTAGGTACCGTTGTTTTATCACGATGAGAGAAAAATACATACATTTATGCAAATTCTTCATTATTTAATTTCTTTATATGTAACACAGGGCGATAATATTTGGTGGAAAGAATTTGAAAAGTGAAACGACAGTTTAAAGTTTCCAACGCAAAATGCCAAAACGAAATTAATAGCCCTTCTAGACTGACGCCCTTTGGGCTAAAAAACAAACAAAAAAATAATAAATGAAAAATCTGAAAGCTTTTAGATTTTACATTACGCCCAAAGGGGCGTTCTTTTAACGTTTTGTGTGTTACGTTTACTCATTAAATATCATATCCTTTGCACTTAAACGATAAAATTCAATTCAACAGCAACATCGCAAAATAATTTTAAAATGTGCATATGAATTTCCGATACACAATTTCGTGCGCTGGAGATTTTTTTTTTTATCCCGTAAAGTGTTGCCATTGCTCGCTTTGAAATCGTTGAGTTTGTTAACCATGAGTCCGTTAAAGTGTTAGAAAATATGAAATCGATAATAAAACAAATTCCGAATTAGAGCTTCCAGTTCGCCAGAGTCGATGGAAAATTACATTATTAAAAATTTTATGGCTCTAGGTATCTTTGTTTTATCACAATGCGAGAAACATACGTATATTTATGCAGATTCCTCGTTATTTAGTTTCTTTAAATATAATGCAGGGCTCTAATATTTGGTGGCAACAATTTAAAAAGGGATAAGCAGTTTATAGTGATTCAACGCAAATGCCAAAACGAAATTATAAGCCCTTCTGACCTAAAGCCTTTTGGGCTAAAAAAGAAAGAAAACGAATTACTTCAAAAGGTTGCAAATTAGAAGGGAGAATGTTTTAAGAATATATTATTATTATTATTATTATTATTATCAGTACCATTAACATCATCATCATCATCATCATTGTCTGTATCAAGGAAAAGAAACTGTGCTTTAGATCATTACCATGTAAAGTAATAAAAATTTTATAAACTTTGAAATTTAATAGAATTCCCATATTTATTCAAGAGTAGTGGTAGAACGAAAATGTACGTATGTAATTTGTTACTCTCAAATTATTAGTTACCGAATTTAAGTCTGTTTAAAACTCGTCGTTACTTGACGGTATATCTCCGCCTCCTGGCAATGACGCAATTACCGGTGACATTGCCACGCCCATCTTTCCAACGAGACACGCCTATCTTCATTCATCTTTTCCAGGACAGCTAGCGACAACAAGAAACGTCCATTATCTTCAATAACAAGTTCTTGAATATTCCCGTTTCGATTCGCTTCCATTTGCTATGACGAAAGAAAAGGGGTCTTTTGTTCGTTTAGAGGGAGCATTCCGGTCTGTTTTCTTTATCACATCGAAAGACATATAAGAAAGGCGCGGCGGGCTGAGATGTCGCGCAGCTTGTGTTGTTTGTCGTCTGCGCAATAAATGAAATATATCGTAGTTCCGGAGAAGCAACATAGTTTTATTTCATATTCATTGAGTTTTTAAGTTATTTTTGCTGTCAGTTCATCTTGTTGATTCTTTAGCTTGCATTCGAATTTAAATTCAAAGGATTTGCAAATAAAATAATATGCTTTTAGAAAATTTATTGCTTACCAAATAACAGAATTTGCGTTTATCAATAGTCTAAAAGCTCCACGAATATATGTCTTCATTCTCTAGTATTCTGATTATTTCTGAAACGGGAATATTCATTATAAGCCCCTTTCTTTTAATTTATTCCTATAAATTTGTATATAATAAGCCTTATTACAAAATATTCACATTTTTTATGGAAAAGTATTATTCTATTTTAAACATGCTCATATTATGTACTTTACTTATTTACATAGTAGTTTAATATGATATATTAATTTGTAATTTTTTTTACTGCCTAAAGCTCCATTTAAACTTGCATAATCGGACAAATTTTAATTTTTCGCATTATTAAACTTTTGATTTATTTTAAGGCCAATCTTGAATCAAAATGAAGTATCTATTTTACCTTGACTTACTATACTTCTCGAATTTTACTATAATAATTATTTAAATTTCTCATTTTTACTAATGAACGTAATATTATTGCCTGATTGCACAGCATTGACAAATTAACCATTCCGATTTTAACTAGCAGTGTGTGCTTTTGAGGTTGAACTTGTATTCAGTGCAACCTGTTGCTTGCTTCTTATAAAGCGAAATGCTTGTCTATAACAATCATATTGTCTCTGAATATTTCTGCTTTTATTGCAGGATGGTAACCTTTAAACTCTGTTAAATGCCTCTTTACTGGGTTAACGTTTAAAGAAAACTGATGTCAGTTACCAGATACTTTCAACAAATAATCAGCAATAATGAATCAGCAAAAAGTTCATGATTTTAATAAATCATAATTTTTTCTTCGACACAAAAAGTAAAGTTGCAGATCTTCTTCTTTCACTAGGAAGTAAGGTGAAAATGTACTAAACATGAGTAGTTACATTGTTGAGCTGCCGCAGGCCACTAGATGCGGGTTCCTGGGCCGAAGATGCAGGCTCCGATGCGGGTTCCTGGGCAATTGAGGAAGAACATTTCTGAAGAAAACTGCACATAGCATTTCAAGTGAAAAGCTTGTGCGGATATGGTGATCAGTCCATAATGGTGATGAAACAATTATGGACATTGCATGTAAATCAGCAATGATCGCAGGATCGAACGTGCAGCAAAAGTGCGGCGAATGGTCACGTGAGGTGTAAGAGCAAGGTGGTATAGTTAGATAAGTGGAGTAAACTTATGTAAGACTGTTTTTAAGTGATTAAATTAAATAAATTAAGATTTTCATAAATATTAAAAGTAATTAACCTGATCTCTTTCGTAAACGAAAATTCAAACTATTATCAACATACCAGACGTTTAACAATAAGTTTGCGTAAGGACTACAGCAAACACCTATGTAAGGACAGTGATCTCTGAAAAGGCTTTTCACAATGATTCGTAATAAAACATGCTATCGATCATTTATCAATAGGATGATTCTGATGCCAAGTATTTACTTCAAACTATAAGCAAGCTTCTTTTTATGGATCCAAAAGAAAAGTTAAAAGGTTGCATAAAGTTATAAAGTATTTCTAGAGCCTTCTCCCAAGCCTTCGTGGTGTAGTGGTCAGCACACTCGGGGCGTATTCGAGAGGTCCATGGTCCCGGAGAGGGCATTGCTTATGTTTCATCTTCTGCTTCAAAGTACCTAATGTCTCTACAAAGTTTTCTGGATCAATATGTTCTTCTAAAGAAAGACGACATGCATTTTTTTCCTCCCTCCCGCAAAATGTTGTAGCTTGTACGTTTTCACCTAATCAGCATCGAATTAAAGAACTTGAATGGACATATTTTGTTGGACCTCGTGTTTATAGTGAAGAACCAGTTTCCCATTTATATAGTAACTCCGAAGTGATCCACAGTGATTGGCTGTTTTATGGTACCTGATAAAGCAGAAAATCGCGCAAAGAGTTGTTTTCTCGAAACGTTTTTCAAACATATAATAAAAAATGATGTTACTGTTAATATTCTTGGTACCGAAATAATGTATACATATATTACCTTCTCCCTGCCTTCGTGGAGAAAAACAGAGTACCATATAGCTATGTCTTTACCGCATTTCATTTGGAATTTCGTTTGGTTGCGATGGGTACAGATATTTACGTTGTCAAACAGCACATTTCTTAAACTAAACAGATTAATAGTAGTTTTGGAGATGTTATGGAAAAAGACAGAATAAAAATAATAATAATCTATGATGCAT
Organism: Stegodyphus mimosarum; assembly: GCA_000611955.2. Classification (NCBI taxonomy): domain Eukaryota; kingdom Metazoa; phylum Arthropoda; class Arachnida; order Araneae; family Eresidae; genus Stegodyphus; species Stegodyphus mimosarum. The sequence continues at coordinate 361,739 of KK119304.1, read as the reverse complement.
ATCATTAGAATAAAAAAGAGTTTCTAAAAATAAAAAGTACGTTATTTCTATCGAGCTAGGAAACTATTTGAAAAGTTAGATGAGGAAATAAGTTCGTATTTGCGTTCTTTGCAGTGCAAAAACAGAAAGAGATAAGCTAAAACATAAAGTAACAAAAGGCTTTAACTCTTTTTTAATTCTTATGATCAAAAACTTCCTATGCAAGCTCTAATAGTTCCAGCTAACGCAAAAATTGAATGGGAGAAACTGAAAACGAAAAACAAAAATGTGTTTCATATGTAGAGAAGTGTATTCTTGGGACACAGATTTGATCTAGCTGACTTAATTAATGCATCAGAATTTAAGCTTGAAAACGTGAATATCTACAGACATTGACTCACCAATCCAAAATTCAAATCATTGAAGGAAACAAAGCTTGTTATGCTCTCCAAAAAGTAGACTACTTACATGTTTTAATACTCGGAGAAGGAATAATCATTGGATATGAAACAGAAAATGGGTAAAATGTTTTTTTTTTAATATAAAAACTTCGTTTAATGATACGTAAATCGTTATTGTTTTCAATAACGACGCAATTTTTTCTGTGTCATAATATATGATATACATAAAAGTCCTTATGTAGCATTTATTTTCGCAAGGTACCATAGGCATTTACTTCCAGTTATATATATGTTTTAAATGACGCAAAGATTCATGTTTGGGAATTTTTTAATTTAATGCATTTTGTAAAGGTTACAAAATCTAAATTTCCTGTTAGTTCCTTCGGTCCCTATATTTGTACTTAACAATGTAGTGTATTCATTATGGAAAATAAAACACAAAGATTTCAAACCCGTACAATAAAAATCGACAGAACTGTTTAATTTCAAAATTTGCAATTTTTAAAGTTATATCGAACTTGCGTTGATGGGTCAGTTATTATGAAATAAATCGAGACTGAATTTTCCCTTATTCAATGATACTGTTTTTTGATTTGATTTAATTTGTAATTTATTACATTTGGTATGCAGCAGAAATTTTCACACAAGTAATTTATAAGTCTTAAAATACGTTATAAATATTCTCATATATATATTTTTTAATTTTAGAACATAATCTGGTTACTGCCCAATGATTATATTTAAGTACAAATGCTTTTCATTTTTATTTAATGCAAAAATTATTACATTAGATACGGGGGATGTGAAAAATAAGCAATGTCCTCGCCGGGACTCGAACCTGGACCTCTCGAATACGCGCCGAGTGTGGTGCCGTTACACCACGAAGGCATGCTGGAAGGAGGGAGAAAATATACTCCACCTTTTAAAGGGGACTGGGGATTAGGTGACCCAAATCCTGTTGTTGATGAATTATTGTCCACCACCTTTTAGTTCGGGCGCCACTGTAGAGTCATTAGTCTTTTTTTTATGCGGGAGATGTGAAAATGAGCAGTGTACTTGCCGGGAGTCGAACTGGGCATCTCAAATTCTCAAATTCGCGCTGAGTGTGCTACTCTTACACCACAAAGGCATTCTAGAAGGAGGGACAAAATACCTTATAAGACTTCCATACTGAAGCCTACCAGTGTTTTCAGGAACATAAATTCTATAAGATTCTATGAATAAGACCTCCATTTTTAAATATATATATATATATATACAATTTATCAATATTTTTTATACTAATCTGTATAGAAACGTTAGTCACGTAATCTCTTAACATCAGAAAGCTTTTTTGTAAAGGATATAGTACATTTAATGACGTACAACTACAAACATTTCAATCTGTGTACAGCCTATGAATATGGTTCTGAAGTTTGATATAAAATATTTCCTTAAATTTGTGTCGTACGGGAGTCAAACCTTTTGTGTTTATGCTTTGTAACGAGTACAAAAGTTATTTAAATTTAAAAATGGGGTACTTTGCATCATTTAAAATAGCTTTGTAACAGAAAGTATACGTCTACGATCAACGTGGGTAACAACTTCTGTGGGCATAATGTATGAAAATCATCTTGCAGACTTATAGTCTTGAAATTTAAATTAGTTCTTGGCAAGAAAATTTCAATAATATGCTTTAATATTGATTTAATAATTAAAGCAATTATTGATTTACCATTAATTTTTAACCCTACGTAATGAAGATATAAAAATCTGTATGCAACAGACAATATAATGAAGGATAAAATCTATGGACATTTTGAACCTTTCCTGTTACTTCTTAAAAAATTGAATTTTTTTAAATCGTAAATCTTATGAAAGTCGTAAATTCAAATCGTTCTCTACTTTAGTATGTATACACTGCAGTTTCTCTTTTCCAGTCGAAAAATTGGTTTTCGTTCCCTTTTCTCCATTTTCATCACCAAACTAATAGCATAAAATTCAAATCTGTTAAAATATTGCAATATTAAACTGTGAAGAGTAGTGTGATACTGTAAAATTGCAAAGTGTTTAATTCTTAAATGCAATGTATTTATGAAATATACTTGCATTTTAGAATTTGAACAGTTCTTCATACTTATCACAAATTAATTGAAAACAGTTTCTTAAAGAATTAATAACTCAATGCATGTAATTACACGAGCAAAATACTTTATAAAGTTTGTAATTTCTGCTTAAAAGTTTCTTTACTTGTTTGTAGGAATCAGTCTAATTAATCTCATTAATGCTTTCTCTTTGCATTAAGAATCAGAATGTATTTCTCGTTGAGTTAATTGAATTGCAAACAATTAAAAGTTTAAAAGGGATTTTCGCTATTTCTTCGAAGTAGTATCTGGCAGTTAGATGCGAAGTTTTCTGAAGATTTACGAAATGTTTCAATAGAAAATTTCTTGATCCAAATAAATTCTTCGATAATTTTGATGAATCAAATCCTAGTTACCCTAACTTTATCATTTCAATGGTAAGTTGGAGTGGAATAAAACATTCAGTGGCTTAGACAATGAGCTGGTTAGAAAATCATTTTTTTTTCCAAAACTGTCTTAACGTAACCATAGCGAAAGAAAATTAAAAAAAATTCATTGAGTATTTTTTTTATTATTATTATTATTATGAATCCAATAAATTATTTTTATTTCTGTATCTTTATT